>CAODLS010568430.1:0-10018 GCA_948243855.1 Flueggea neowawraea | reverse complement strand
AAACATCGAGTTGTTCCCCCCAATACACTGATTGTTCACCAACTGCTCCACGAATTTCATAATACACCTATTAGAGGCCACTCAGGAGCGCTTCGTACCTACAAGTGCCTCACGCAACAATTTTATTGGCCATCCATGTATCAGTCTGTGAAATAGTATGTTGCCTCTTGTGATGTTTGTCAATGAACCAAAGCTGATACATTAATTCCAGCTGGATTGCTTCAGCCCCTTCCTATTCCTGATTTTATAGATGGCTTGCCTTCTTCACATGGAAAACTTCAATTCTTGCGTTAGTCGATAGACTTAGAGAAAACAATGCCAAGTTAAGATTTTACTAACTACTAGCTCATTAAGGACACGTAAAAGGTAACAAGCTTCAAAATTTCCCTTTCCCATTATTTTCTCCTAGTTTTCCAGCAAAGAACAGCAAATAAATTTGATACAACCTTTCTAAATGAAAGAAGCTAGTGAATATCTGGTAAAGCCTATATTGTAACAGGGAATAATGGAATACAATACTCATTTATGACTCTTGCTCACTATACTTATCACATGTATAGTTAACCAACACACTCGTGTTACTGATCTTTCCTGCTGTCTTCATGTGTTATCTCTGTTTCCACTACTGTGAAATGAGAAACTCACCAAACCAAAACCCTTATCTTGAGTACAATTACCACAGCAAAAATCAAAATGATCCCGGGTTTCCCTTCTTGACAAACACAATCTCCGTATAATTCAAAAATTAGTAAGAAAAACTTACAGCAATTCTAAGCTGAAATTAAAACAGGGTTAAACAAAGTAAGCATACCAGTCTTGACAAATACAATTTCCGTATAATTAGAAAATTAGTAAGAAAATTCTAAGCTGAAATTAAAATAGGGTCAAACAAAGTAAGCATACCAGCAGAGAAACCACGGAAAGCATTGTTGACAGAGGGGAAAGACGCAGGTTGCAAAAGCCTGTTCAAGTGAGGTGATACAGCTGCACGAGCTCTCCATAGAGCCATTGGGTTCCTATCTGGTGAGTCTGGAATATCTCTGACTGAGGGTTTTAGTTCTCTGCAAATGGTAATACAGCCAAACAAATTTAGTGGTTTATATTTAACCAATTAGTGTAAGCTTAACTTCCTTCAGACATGCAAGTATGCAGTGTAAATAGATTTCATTAGAATTGAAAGAGAAATTCAATTAGCAAAATGAACCAAAAGCCAACAAGAACAGCCACTACAAACTCTTCAGGCAGATTTTCATTTTCTTGAGCAAGCAAGCACGATGTGGTCGAGTACACTTCAATCAAAAGCAATGTTGAAATACGGAAATTCCATATCCTCCCTCAAGATTAATTAAAACAAAAGGCACATATCCACTGAATCAACATATGAGAAACATCGGGAAATTAAAATTAATTGAAAAGAAAAAAAATAGAATCAAGTGATATACCAGACAGAGAGAGGCAAAACTGCAATTGGGTCAATAGATGTGAGAGGTTGAATGAGTGTGGCTGTGTGGGTGCTAGGAAGAGCTGAGGGGGTTACTGGTGAGACGAGCAAGAAAGTGATGACACAGGTAGGATACTAATGAATTTTAAACTGTGCAACCCTAAACCCACTTAATATACTTACTACCTGAACCCAATTAAGCAATTACAATAATCTTTTACAAATACCTGTCTAAAAATAATTACTACTCTCCACATAATATTCAGACCCACTTAATTCTTTTTCTGTTTCATTAAAGAAAGTTTAAAGGGATTGTTAGCTGAAACCAAATACTAAAATATTTTAAAATTCTCTAGAAGTAAGAAATTCAAGATTACTAAAACAACAAAATAAATTAATTGTAATTGCAATCTCACACACTACTTCATGGAACAAAGCATAAAAGGAGTTCATAACAAATCATTCACCATCATTGTTAGTTATATCATTTATCAAAAAAGATAACAAATCTTAAAGTTATATATGCATAAGAATGCTTTGAGAAAACAAAATCACAAAAATTTAATCACTAAAATTTCAAAGGTAATCTCCTAAATCAAGGACCTGAACCACTTTGAAACAGTCACTTCATAACCAACTTTGGACCAAAAACACCAAAACCTAACTGTGGATCAACCTCCCATTCCTTGCACCCTGCCAAAGATAACTTGACATGTGAAACTCAAAATCCCAAATCAAAATGAAACAGGAAGCTAACAAAAGAGCGCAAGTACAACTCATCTTTCCAAGATGAAACAAGAGCAGACTCACTATAAAAATACAAAGAAAAATTAAAAGAAAATCATATTAATTCTCAGTACTTGTAAAAAATTGCTCTTGCAGCTTCAACAGCCAAGATCTAAATAACCAAATTGTTTCGTCAGAATTGGAAGTTCTCCTGTACAGTTGGAAACGAAGTCGCATATCATCTTAAGATATAACAAAGCCTAACTCCATAAACTAAACATCCTAACCCAGAATAGAAAAGAGGCGCGTAACGTGAAATTACAGTGATAGCAAATACAAACTTATGCAACTCGGCATCAAATGCAAACAAAACAAAAGAATATATTAAACATCGACCATGTGAAAAAGAAATATACACAGAATCAGCGCCAATGAGAAAATATGAGATAACAAGATGAGAGTATAACATCAGAAGAATCTTCTCAAGAGACTAACTACTAGAATTTTGTAGAAACACCATAAATAAGATGGAAAAAAATGAATAAAATTAACAAAGTAAAATTAATATCAACCAGGAAAAATCGGCAGGAAAAGGGAGAAATTTGAACAGAAAAGCTTACCTCACACCAAATAGTATAGAACGATAGCTTCAGTGAATCGGTCTAATTGCAGAGCTGGGAGTAGCAAAAGAGAGCGTGAAATTGATTAGGGATTCAGTTAAATTTGTAGAAGTTATATATTTTATATTAAAATTTAAAAAAATTATAATTTAGATTTTAAATTTTAATTATATCAATGAACGGATTTTCTAATTTTTGAAATTCAAATATTTAGTTTCTAAATTTTGTTTATTTCAAAATTAGAAATTTCTATTTTGTTTTTATTAAAATTAGCGATCTCTCCCATTAATTTAAAACAAAAAAATAAATATATACTTAAATAAAGAGTAAATTGCACTTTCATTTTTGGATGGTAATGTTATTAATAGATTAATATGTTTATTTTTAAAATTAAATATTTAAATTTCTATATGTTATTTCCGTTTAAATTCAACTTCGTTTCATTTTAAAATCTATTAAGTTAAAAATAAAAATAAAAAATATTTTAAATTTTAAAAATACTATAGATAAAAAGATTTATCATTTTCATTTCTTCTGCCTACTTTGTTCAGAAATCTAAAAACGTCATTAATCACCTTATCAAGAACTCGATTCTTGAAGCATTCCTTCCCTCTTACATATTTGGAAAACCTTCTGAGTCAGCTTTCCTTTACACATAAGAAAAAAATAGATATACTCCTATCAATCCAAAGAAATTGAAGGTGCGGCTAAAGGGCTCACAGAAAAAACCATCGATGGTTGAAAATAAATATTATAAATTCTTGATCTGTTGCATAAAGTAACTTGACTTTTGCTATTTTAATTTACTTCTTCGTTTAGCAATCATAGTTAATAATTTTAGTTTTGAAATGTTTGAAAAATTAATATTTTAATAATAATTTATTTTATAGATGACTTACACCAAATTTATATCATGTAATTTATGGCTTTTTTTTTTACCAAAAATCCGGCAGAGTTTCCTCTGAAATATGGACTTAATTTCACCTGTGAATAGTAACGTTACACTTCTATAAACTTCAACCTTAACCCCCAAACTTCTTTTAACTTCAAAATAATTTCAATCCATATCAAACACTTCAAAAACCATCTTACTAATCTCAACACAAAAACTTATACTAGTAACCCATATTTATACCAAAATTAAAATATTCAAATATATCTAATTCAAACTATATACAACTTTATCTCTAAAACTTTATGTACATGCCATATTTCCAAAAGTAACTTTATATAAATAAATTTACAAAATATACCCCAAGATAGTAATGATGTAACTCTGACTGGGTTGATGCAGATCTTAATCTACTGTTCCTTGGATCTACAACCTGCGCGAGGAAAAATACATTCCTACGCGCTAAGCAAATTGCTTAGTGGTGTTCAACTTCTTTTATATTTAAAAAAATAAATCATTTAAATCAAATTTCATTTATCAACAATAAATCAAACAAATAACAATAAACTATATAGCAAACAATTTGAAACAATTCTAAATCATACTATTATTTCACATATATACAAATTTTAATTTCATAGTCTTTTTCTTTTTTTTCATGTAAAAAAAATTTGTTTTCTCTTAATACTTTTATTTATTTATTATTTTTCTTTTGTCCCCTATAAATTTAAATGGGACTGTTAAGTCAGATAAGGAAACTGTATCTGTAGGGCACAAAGTGCCAAATAACTGTATGGCTCAAAAGCCGAGTCTATAACTGTAGGGTACCTCATTGTATCCCAAAAATCAGTGTAACTGTAGTGCAGTACTGCAAGATCTGTATATGGCATGCCACACCCTTAAACTAACTCACAATTCCCACCAAACTTACTAGGGCCAACTTTAAATAATTTATACATTTAAATATGGGGACAAAAACTTTCCATACAGTGTAATTTTCAATTATTCAAACTATAATACTTTATCATATCATGTAAATCTATTAATTTAATTCAACTACATAAATTACAAATTCATAATTTAATCCTTAATTAATTAACTATTGTTATTTTTATTATTATTTTTTTTCTAATCTAATATTTTTTTTCCTATTTATCACGATATACCATATCTCATTTTTCTTTTTCTTTTAATTTTTACCTACTCCATCTGCCTTTTGGCTGAATTATCAAGGTAATGGCCATCACTAATATTTAATGACAAAGAACAGCCATTGTCGTTAAATAAAGATTCTAATGGCCGCCGTCACCAGTGCAACTCAAGATTTGCCTTTAAAAAATGAAAGTAACAATAATGCCCTCTAAAAGCCTGTAAATAAC
This sequence comes from Flueggea neowawraea, assembly GCA_948243855.1. Lineage (NCBI taxonomy): Eukaryota > Viridiplantae > Streptophyta > Magnoliopsida > Malpighiales > Phyllanthaceae > Flueggea > Flueggea neowawraea. The sequence goes on along the minus strand of CAODLS010568430.1, from coordinate 4,960 downwards.
AGCCATTATATAACATAATGACTGTTTAGTTAAAAGCATATTTTCAGTATAGTTCAAAAGTACTATTCACAAATAAGTACATAGCACAAAGCAGAGGGGTCTATTGAAAGATATGAAGGTCGGTTGGTACAAAGTGGTCCACTCAAACCTATAGTTTCGACTACCAAGAGACATTTGCAGCACTACAAAGATGAGCTCCATTTTTGAAAATCAGTTGGTTGATATTTTCACTAAGGGAATTTGTAGCAAACATTTCCAAGGTTTGGTTTGCAAGATGGATGTACAAGATATCTGTGCACCATCTTGAGAGGGAGAGTTGATAATATTCTTCCCTTTAGTTTATTGAACAGTCCTAATTAGAGTTCCTAATTAAGGTTGCAATTAACGTTGTAAAATGAGCAGTTATATTTTTGTATACTCAAATTTATGCACCATCTTGAGAGGGAGAGTTGATAATATTCTTCCTTTTAATTTATTGAATACTCCTAATTAGGCTAGGGTTCCTAATTAAGGTTGCAATTAATATTGTAAAATGAGCAGTTAAATTTTTGTATACTCAAATTTCCTAGTTTAGAATTATTGTATAAATAGGTTTCATTGTAAAGTTCAGAACTACTATGATAAGAACTATTCAATTTGATCTCATCTTCTCTGTCAAAAACGTGTAATATGAAGATGACAACTGAATATAGAACTAACCACTCAAAGCAGAGTCTTGGGCTTTCGAGTTGTTATATTGTCAGTGACCAGCCTAAAACCTTGATGAGCATCAACAATCTCCACGATGGTCATGGCACCAAGCAGGAAAAACACGACCTCACTTACTTCTGCAGAAGCATGTGTCAACTCCGAAACAGCTATATCAGTCGAAGGTGCCTGCTCAAGAAAGTGATAGCTAAATATTACAGTGTAATAGACAATACCTGGAACTTATGGTTGTTTTCATGAAACATAAAAAGGGACCCATTTTTGCATGATAGTTATGGTGGGAGACTTTGGACTTATACTGGCAGGGTCAAATTTATTTGTTTGCATACTTACAAGCATTGATAATTGATATTTGAAACACAGCAATGTGGAATTCTATAGTTCACGGTTCAGTTATCAGGAAGCCATTATAAACCATGCTGCCAAAAAATTTTGCTTCCATGCACCAGTCTATCAGTTTATGGCATCCCAATTCAGAATCCACTACAGCCTAATTGTGGAAATTATTTCACCAAGGGAGTTCCAGCTACATGATGATCCAAAATTTCTTCAAAGAAAAGAAGGTAAATATACCCAAACATCCACCCACACAAATGAAGGATATCATTTATGAAGTTGTTCTATTTTATAGATCAATCAGTAACGAAGTTTAGTTACCAATCCAGTATGCAGCTGTAAAAGGACAACCCCACATGGGCAACATAAGTTACACATAACAGAAGCCTTTTATTGAAATTTAGCCAGCAGCAGGATGAGATAGGGCTATAACAAATTTAAGGAAATCACAGAGAGACATCTCAGTTCAATTATGTCTATTTTATAGCTTCTATGAACAAGTAAAAATGATACATCAGGCACTCATGCAAGTGGCCAGAAGATGAATGGGAAACATACACTTTAATCTAAACTAAATGTCACCGGTAATTCTTTGAGAAAAAAAATGTCACTGGTAATAATTAAGCAGTAATTATGACTTTTACCCCAATGCTTCGAACTACCCATAAGCTCACAGCCATCAATATCCTACTCCACTTTTATTGAAAGCTAGAGACTCTTCAAAAATGATGGCAGCATATCCAATTCCAAAGAGTAATGCCATAGCAAGATCCTGTCTGAGAAAATTTCATCAAATTAACCATTAAATATCATTTCATGTTTACTGCATATTTAAGCATTTGTTAATAATTAATACATCAAATTATAAGATTTTTCCACACGAGAGAGTTAACCTGATTGGCTGCAACCCAAGAATGGTTAATCGCTGGAGCCCCAGTTGCAGCTGCTGCGAATACTGCAAGAGCTTTTAGCAAATCAGTCTTTGGCTGGTACGTGGCTGCAAAATCTTGTGAACTTGTTTCGTCAAGTGAACATAAAGGATCACATGACCCAGCTTCTGTTGTCAGCTCCTGATTTTATATATATGCTAACCGTTAACATGAACTGCTACCAGAAAAAGGCAGATAAAGGAGGAATAAATGTGTAATGAATGATTGAATGGGTCTCACATATCAATAAATTAGTCCTATACAAGCAGCTAGAACTTCAGATAATAACTTCACAATTTAAAACCCCCTTCACCAATTCGGTGAAACCTTCCACTTGGCTATGAATAACCAATATGCATTCTGCAATGCAAACACGGTAACTCTGCAGACATAAGAGAAACCACCTCGTATCCATTTCAACATTTAAGAGAAGTAATAAAAAAGGCGTGACAAGAACATTTCCACATACACATCACACACAAACAACAAAGAGTATTTCAGAAAATGAAATGTCAAATCTCAATAGAGGAATCCAAAAATATGGTTTCCGTTCAATTTGAAAAATACATGTGAAAATCAAGTAATCCCTTTCACCAACCACTGAACAAGGAAATGGGTACCCCTAAAAATGATGCTTTAGTGACAATAAATTATTGAAACAAACCTGAAGCTGTTTTGCACTACTGGGCTGTTGAGCTTGTCCCTGAGTTGAAGAAGAAGAATACCCTCTAGCCTTATCTTCAGCTCTTGCAAGAAGACCACTGCCAAGCAATCTTGAACCTAATCTAAGTGGAGATAAAGCCAAACAAAACTGAGAATGAAGTGAAGACAGATTAAGGGAAGAAGGAAAGCGGACGGATTGTTTCTTAAATTGGTTGGTTGGAGATGGTATAGCCCAAATGAGAAGAAAGCCATTGCAGGTGAGGTTTTAGAGGAGAAAGAAAGAGATTTCTTTTTTCTTTTTTATTCCCTGAAAGAGATTTCAAAAGAGAAAACGGTGGTTTTGGTCAGTGTAGTGGTTTTGTTGGTTTGCTCGCCAGTTGCACGGAGGAGAGAGATTGGGCAATTCTCCGAGGATAATGGGGCAATGGCTATCACCAGAGGACATACGAGCTTGGAAGGAGCGGTCTTTGCCTGTCAATATTTCTGTCATTTTTTTTACCAGATTCCAATGATCCGTAGCCATCTGCATTTGTGCCTTAATAATATATTTTTATTTAAAACAAAATTTCCCAATTAACACTTTGTTTGGGAAATAGGAAGAGATTGAAAATAATAATAAAAAAAATCTCTTTATATTTGAACGAGTAAAAAATTAAAAAGAATAAAAAAAAAATTATTTGCTTTCATTTGTGAGAGAGTGATGAATGTAAAGAAAATAGGTAAAAGTATCAATTTGTTCTTATCATCACGGTGATTATAAAAATTGTTCTTCTATATCTTAGCTAATTCAGTGATATTTTTTTTACTTTATTTTTATCTATAATCTTATAAATATAATTTTTTGTATGTTAATTATTTTAGTCATTAAACTTATTACATTTTCAATAAGTAATATTTTAAATATATATATAAATATTTTAATTATATAAAAAATAAAGATTACCGTTAATACAATTATTATAATATTTTATATTTATATTTATAAATAATTTATTTAAATATATAAATTTTATAATTAATATATACTAAAAGAATAATATTATTTAAATAAAAAATAAGGTCTAATTAATTATCAGTCTGATAAAAAAAATTCTAAAATGAATCAGCCGCCTTTTCAAAGAGTTTACCAAATAGATAAAATAGCTCTTTCAAAATGTATTATATAGGGGAAAAAGTTGAACTAAATATCCTCATTAACATTATATACATATAGTTAGGGATGATTATTCATTCGGTTCGATTTAAAATCAAATCGATTTGAATAAATTAAAAATTAAAATTTTAGTATTTATAAAAATCGAATCAAACTGATTTTGATTAAAAATCGAATCAAACTGAATCGATCTCATTCAATTCAATTCGATTCGATTTGATCAGTTTTAATTTTTAATAAATATTTTATTTTTTACTATTTATTTTTAGTATTTAAAATTTAATTAAAATATTTTAATCTTAATATTATTTAATTTCTCTATATTATTGAAAATAATATATTATTATCACTAATTGGTTCGATTCAATTTTTTAAATTTTTTTATTAAAATCAAATCGAACTGAAATAATTAAAATTTTTAAAATTAAAAATCAAACCGAATTGAATTGAATAAAAAATAAAACTAAAATTTTAAATTAATTTAATTCAATCAATTTTTTTAATTTCAACTGAATATTACTCACTTTGTTCACCACTATATATAATTAACAGGTTAATATTGATTAGTTATTCATAAGATAGTCAAAGAGTTAACGTTTGAATGATATTTTCTAAATGATGTGTTTCTATCCGAATGAAAAATTATTGATCCGAATCTAAATATTATCATCCAGATGTCAAGCATTGATTTAAATGATAAGTATAAAATCAGATTTTATCACTGGAAATTACGAGCGACTCGTGTCTATAATTTGAGTGAACATAGTACCGAGCAATATCAGTTATATAGTCACGTAGATTAATTTTCAATTTCACAATTCATACTTGAATTAAATATATTAGCCCTTGAATTCATAATTGATGGTGAACAAATGTAAATACAGTTTATTTATTTACTAATTAGTTAATATATTAATTTTAAAAAATATATTAAACATTCTAAATAATTTAAAAAATTTATTAATTAATTATTCGTTAATTTCAGCTATTAAACACTCCATTCAATATAACCAATGTGAGAAATTAACCACCGGTTAATGCTAAATATCCAAGTTTGGTGTCTAACTAACCTGACTTAAAGTCAAATTTGGAAATTATTGCCGAAATAGTTTAACTACGCTTTTCCTAAGCGAAGCAACTCTGCAGGCTACAACATCTAGAGAGCTCAAAT
>CAODLS010568414.1:0-24199 GCA_948243855.1 Flueggea neowawraea | reverse complement strand
ACGTAACGCACGCAAGAGATAACGTGTGTAATCAACCTTAACGCACACAACGAATAACGTGCGTAAACAACAACCTTACGCACGCAACAACGCGAACGACATGTCGTTTGGAATCAACGACAGACGACCTGTAGTTCAGTTTTTATTTTCTTTTCTTCCATTTTTCTTTCTTTTTTTCAATTCCAACCAATTTTCACTTAATTTAATTACCCAATATACCTCAAAAATCACATTAACACCAGAAAATATTATTTCAAATTTTTACCCAAATTTATTAAAAATAATTATTCCACAAATAATTATCCAAAAATAATTATTCCCAAAACTAATTATCCACCAATAATTATTCAAAATAATTACTCCAAATATAATTATCCCCAAAAATAATTATAAAAATTATTCGGGGTATTACAACTAGTTACGAGCTTAACTCTTTAATTACTTGTGTAAGTCAGCATAAGTCAGCATCTACGTGCTTAATTGGTTCACTGCGTGCATAATACAGGAAATTTGCCCATTTGCACCAACTTTTCAACTTCTTCCATATTTTATGGATGTTTTGTTGTCAACATCATCAAAATCATACTCAACAAAAATCGTCACTCTTTTTATTTTTTATCATACAATTTATTAAGTTATAATTTATTTATGTTGTGGTCCATGTCCCTCGACGATCGCTCGCTAAGCACATCCACTGAGGTATTGTTCTCTTTGGGCTCATGGGTCCTCACGGTTTTGTCCCTGAAAAGACACCTCAGTGGTTTGAGGGAGGAAGGTACTTATAGCGACTCTTGGCCTCAAATCCTAGGTGATGTGGGAGCATAACACTACAATAGCCCTCTAGTCAAGGCGAATGCGCTTGAGAACACATCTTTAACTCGACGACTTTTTGCTCGAGTTACCAAAGACAAAGCCAATTGTTGTTGACCATATCCCTCGACTAGACATGACCCTAGTTCATGAACTAGCGGTTATGGTTCAAGGAACCTTCTGAACTGGAACCAAACCACCCAGGGGAGGTTATGGGCAGTTCGATTTTTGTTCCGGTTTGTGGCGGTTTGGTCAGGAGTTTGGACGGTTTTGATTCGGTCCGGTTCAAACCGTTTTTTTAAATAATGTTAAAACTGCTGGTTTATGAGGGTTAAAATCATTGATTTAGGAGGTTAACCGCTGGTTTAAAGGGTTGAAGCCCGGTACTGGTAGTTCAAACCGCTGATTAACTGATGGTTTGAAAGGTTTGGGAATCCTTGAAACTAAACCGGACCGAGTTGGGGACAATTTGGCCAGTTCTGGTTCGACCGGTTTTGTTTTTGGCAAGTCCAGTTTTGGGCCGAACCGCCGATCCAGTTCAGGATTGGCCATGTTTACCCTTGACGATCACACGTTAGGCTCATCCACTGAGGTATTGTCCACTTTGGGCTCATGGACCCTCACAGTTTTGTCCGTAAAAATGCATCTCAATGGTTTAAAGGATGAATGTATTTATAGGTGACCCTTGGAATCGACTTCTAGGCGATGTAGGAGCATAACACTATAATATCCTCTCAGTCGAGGCTAAATGGTTTGAGAATACAATTTTATCTCGATGATTTTTTGTTCAAGTTCCCATAGATGATGCTAATTTATAGTGTCATGCTCTCACATTCTATTTTAAGATTAGATTTTTTTAATATACTCGATTAGTCAAGAGTTAGAGAGCCGACCAGAAAAAGGGAACATATCAAGGGGTCTATACTCCAAGTTGTAAAATACCTTTGAAATGCGAATCTAATAGATACTGACCATTTGACGGAGGAAGAGACAAAGCAACCCACACCAACCATAGATGGGCGACTCAGTGGTGGCGGGACCTCTACCATTTCTGGGTTTGTGCCATCTTACCAAACCCCACTTGTCATACACCTATCTGAGATGGTGAAGAAAACGACTCCCCAAATTTTGTAGGCCTCATCACATGTTTTTTTTTTTAAACCAAACTCATCACTTTTTTTTGTATGCCACAGATCGTTTTATTCTTGTTTGGCTTAGTTCGCAATTCTAGTGGCATCGGTATATTCTAATTTTAATTATTTGAACAATAAATTGATAATAAAAAATACAATAAGTATAATTAAAATTACGACGGGATAATATTTGAAGTCCAATTATTAGAACCACATATGTAGGAGTGTGATTGAGTTGACCTAAATTTTAAAATGTTCAAATTCAGCTTAATTAAAATGTTTTGAGTTCGCCTTAAATTTTTAATCTTGTTCAAGCTTAGTTTAACAAAAATAACTAAATTAAGATTGTAAACAAGCTTAGCCCAATAAAGGTCAAACCAAGCTTAAAATCAATCTGAGATCTATTAAAAATACAATTTTTTTTACTTATATTTAATATATAACTTCACGTATATATTAAATAAATAAATTAATAAGCATATGAGTAAAGATAAGTTTTTAGAGTGAACTAAAGTAGATTCAGTTATCTAATTGTAAATAACTTTTTTCAGAAAGTACTTACTTGTATCCCGACCTCGATCCACATATGCTTTCTCCACTTACATGCATTATCTTTCATAAGTTTTGTCTACATTAGAAGTCTTCCAATTTCCGATGTGGTGTTTTCACTTCCCAACATATACCGATTTTCAACTTTACCATGCATTTTGACGCAACGGGATTTGTTTTTTACATTAACTGCCCGTGTGTGCGTGTATGTATGAGTTCGTGAGTTGTTTTATTTGAGTTTTAGGGTGTTTAAATTTGATCTATTTAAATTTTGAGTTTTAAAATTTATTTAAATTTAGCTCATTTAATATTTAGTCGAATCATGAATGATTTTTTTATCAAGACAAACGACCAACTCAGTTCGTTTACACTTCTATACATAGGCAAAGTGAAGTAGAAACATAAATATGTTTAACATCATGTTTTTATCCAAAATTATAGAATACTGAATTATGGGTACTTATGTATCTGTTGAAAAAAGCGGTTTGCTCATGATGGTTAAATCGAATTCGGTCGGTCAAGGTTTAAATCAGGACTGTGGACGAGACCAATTGGAAAGTCCAATTAAGGAGAACCAAATTCGGTTAGTCAAGGTGTGAATCGAGACGATGAATCGAGACCAATTGGTAAGCCCAATTGAATTAGGGATGAAATGAGCTTATTAGCCCATTCGAAAGGTTATATAAGAAGCTTTGCTTCTTCTTCCTCTAAAGGACTCCAACACACTCCAAAAATGAGAGAGAGAGAGAGAGAGAGAGAGAAAGCTATCAACGGGAGAGAGCGAGGTCGAGGTCTCATGACCCCGAGTCCTGCACAGATCACGTGTGACATATAGACTGTAAAAAAGTCAGGCACTCTTGTCGACAATTCGACCGTGGTTTGCTCGCAAGACCAACATCGAAACTGGTCCTACTTCCTTGCTAGTTTTCACTAGAATCGAGGTTAATAAGCCGAACATATATATTATACTGTTTATTAGTTAAACTGGTATGTGATTCTTTCAGTATCTTTCATTTTATTGATTAAAAAAATATATCTTTCATTTTTACCTTTTTATTCTCCATTCACACTTTGCTCTCAAGTCTCAATAGAAACTCTTAAAGCATAATACATTTGGCATATATGTAGAAATTGAATAATACAAACGAGAGATATATGGCATAGTTTTTTTTTAAAAGAAATATAATTGTTGTGCTGAAATACGTGTTATTTCAGCCAAAGAGGCGCGAAGTTTTTAATGAGGGTTTTTTCTTTTTCTTTCTTTTTTATCAGTAGGTTGGTTAATTTGAAAGTTCAACAAAATCATTGTTCGGTGAAGAAGATGAAGATGGCCAGTACTTCTTGGGAAAGTCAAATTAGAGTTATAAGCAAATATCAGGTTGGTACTAAAAATTTATCTTGTCCTTTATGCATTGTTATTGGCAATGACAGTGAATGGTGGAGATGTGGACTGTATGCATAACACCATATGCTTGATTTGAATTCTTCATTAGTTTTAGTTTTTTTATAAATTATTTTATTTATTTCTATTAAAAATTAAAATTATAACTTTTAATGATGAAATTAAATCTAATATTAATAAATCATAAATTCGTTAGTTCTTCGGTTATTATTTGCAAAATTCTATATGTGTCGACATTTTTTTTACAGAATTAAATTGTTACTGTCTAACGATTAACTGCAGCAAATTAATATGTACATTGATTACCGTGGGGCTGTAATTGAATTGAGGAGTCGAAATGAGTTTATAATTTGTTTAAATTTGATCTGTAAATACTGGAACTATAGTTTAATGAGTTTGACTCCTTTAACTAAGCGAAAAACAAATTAACAAATAAAAAAGGAAACAGCACCTAAAGAGAGCAACAAAAGGAATAAGGAATGCTATTTTATCCTTATTTTATACTTAATTCACACTATTATAAGAACTACATAAATGTTATTTTATCCTTATTTTATATTTAATTGTGTATTAGTGCATGCAAAACAGTGCAATTAGTTCGTTTTAGAACTAATTGAATACAATGTTTCAACACCAACCACCTTCTTGACATCAATTTCAGAAATCTTTGATTAAATGCAAAACAGTGCAATTAGTTCGTTTTAGAACTAATTGAATACAATATTTCAACACCAACCACCTTCTTGACATCAATTTCAGAAATCTTTGATTAAACGTGCATTGACTGGTATTTTTTTATTCAACACTTCACATTCCCCTTCACCAACCACAGTTTTTTTTTTTTTTGTAAAAGGTAAGGACATCGTCTTCTACTTGCTTTTTCGATCATGTCGATCGATGCAAGTAATCAGAATCTACGCAACTTTAGATCTCCAATTGAAGAAAAGACATTTCAATAATCAATTTGTTAGGATGGTAGGGATGTAAAAATAATCAGTTTGGTAATGGAGTTCGATTCTTAATTATAGTAAATAAAATAATTTATAAAAAAATCAGTTTTTTTATCAACAGAATTTGGGTTAAAAATAGTTTATTTGTATTTGATTTAACTAATAAAGAAATTTATTAAAAATTGATTTAATTTTAAAACTTGATGTATAAATTAAGCAATATTTAAATAATAAAAAAATAGTTTATTGAGCTTGGAACTAACTTGATTATAAACTTAAATATAAAAATTTGACAGTAATTTAGTTTTTTCTTCAATATATATGTCTACTATTTACATCCTGGGAGGTGGTTTGGCGGAAATGAGCACAGTTCCAGTTCGGGTTCGAGACAAACTCGTCTCCCTAGTTAGCCTCGGATATCTCCATGTCAATAGGTTAATGCCAGCTCCTAGCGAGTGTTGTGGTGAGTATTCATCGGTCACCACTAAGCAAAGCAACATTCCACGGCGGGGAGTATTTGCCTGCATGATCACGCCCAGAAAGGGTACGCCACTACAGGTAGCCCCCAGCTCCCCTTTCTGCTGACAAAAATATTCAATTATTTTTTGTAAGGATCTCGACCTAGCGACTGGCGACTCTGAATTTTTCGGATTGTGCTTTCCTTCACTTACACGACAGCCCTCCTCGCCTCCAATCATGGCGGCAACACGACCTCCTAATCAGCCGGCTCATTCTACTCAGCTGGACTATTGGCATTTCAGATCTCTTTTCCAAGAAGAATTTCCTCATTGCTCTTGAGGCGCCACCAATCACCATGAGTGCAACTACCGCCATGCCAGAGGTGTTGCCTCCATGACCCGTGAAACGAATTGGATTGTATTTTGCTGCCTTAGTCAAATGAGCTGCTACCATCTAGCCATCAGCCTCGGTGACTCCTGAAAATAAAGGAGGTATGTTTCAATCAAAATCAATGAACATGCATATGCAGAGAGACTTAAACTATGTGAGAATGCTTTGATTAGGTGGGTTATATTGCTAAAGGGAAATGCCTTAGAAAGCCCAAGATTTGAAGAAGAAGTTATCGACAATCTGGGTTTGAAGGATTGGAGATTAATCTCCCTAAGTTGAGGCTTCTATCACATAATTTTGAATACTTAAGAGGAGAAATCACATATCTTGAGTCGTGGGGTGCTTGCTTTGAAACCTGGAACGCTAAGGCTACACAATTGGACTCTAGACTTTGATCTGATTGCTTAGAAATTGATTACCACACAAGTCTGGCTGAGGTTCTATGAACTTCCATGGTAGTATTGGCACCCTCAGCTACTAGTGGACATTACGAGAGGAGTTGGAGTACCATTGAAGATCAACAACATTATGATTAGTGGTGACTTGGGGGTATTTTGGGAGAGTGCTTGTCGAAGTGGACTTGAATGTTTAGCTTCTTGATATCCTAATGCTGGAGAAGACTGATAAGAGGTTTTTTTTTTGTAGAAGTGGTTTATGAGAACTTACCGGATTTTTGCTCCACATGTCTCAATATAGGCAACTCCTCTCAAAACTTTCGTTCGAACAAACCCATAGCAAATACCAAGCCAACACAAACCATGAGGGTGGTTCCGCTTGGGCAGGAGACGACAAAAAAAGATTGTGTTCTTAAGGCTAATGCCATTCCCCTCAACAATGCTTTTGAGACACTTAAAGCATCTTTGGATTTGCCTAAGGATGCTGAAAAATCCCCCAAGGCTGACACTTTACGACATAGAGGTACGGATCTTCCCAGGGAGGGTCTGAACACTGATCCTCAACAACGTCTAGTTGAGCAAGATCCATTTTTTTTCTTAGTTAAAAAAAAGATTTAATTTTTTTTTTATTTACATTGGTTCCTCTAAAAGTGGAATTCTCGATTCTTATTGTTAAAAATGATTCCAGCAAAGTACTCATGTACCATTATTTTATTAGTACTGATCATAGTCATGGGCAACCATTCAATCTCCGAGAAGTAGAGACGACCACATTTGAACCAGACCGGCCCTAAATGGAATCAGAATCGTCTAAACCGCTAAAATTCGGTCCAATTTCGGTTCAACGAAATCACAAACCGTTGAACTGTCGGTTCAACCCGCCTTAACCCAACGGGCCAGCCAACCCAGTACCTTATTCTTTTTTTATATATATAATTTTCTCTTCTATAAATACCTTACTTCTCTCTCAATTTTTTCACACAATACTTCTGTTCCATTCGCTCTCAAAATTCTCTCATTCAATTCAATGAAATTGTATTTTTTTATTTTATACATTTGTAAAAAAATTAATTACTTGTATTACATACTTGTTTTAATTATTTTTAATGAAATTATTGCTTATATTTTTTCAATTTTAATTTGTATTTTTTTAATTAAAAATATAATAGAGAATATATATATTTACAATTACATTTAAAAATTAAAAACCAAAATAGAACCGAGACAAAAAATGATTACAACATTTTTTTAAAAAAAAATCAATTTGAACTGGACCGAACCGAAATCGAAACCGCTGACCGAACATAACCAAATTAGAACTGAAACCGAACCATCCAAAATCAGCTCTGAGCAGTTTGGTTTCGGTTCATGGTTTCTTTGAACCTGAACCGCCGATTCATGAACCGGAACCGGCGGTTCATAAACCGTGCCATGTCGACGAGGGATTTTTTTACATAACTACCAGCAATAGAAAGAGATATTATATATTAACCTGCTACAATATTCAAATTTTGTCAACATATCAAAAATTCAAGCGTGTTTATCAACAAATTTAAATTACAAATACACCACCACTACCTAAAAAGCCTCCAAATAGAGCACTCCCCAAAAACACTAAAGATAAAGTCGTAGTAGGAATCCCTCTCTTTTCTCTTCTCTATCTCCTTTCTCTTCCCTCTCTCTCTCTCTCTCTCTCTCTCTCTCTCCTCCCTCTCTATTATACATAGCAAAAAAAAAAGCTTCCATCGATAAGATCACCATCCGTCGATCTAAATATAGAAGATACCTAATTTTTTTTTTGAAGATTTCAGATCATGAAAACAACAAACTTCCATCAAGAACACAACAACTATGATTCAAATTGTTGAAAATCAATTTACAATTTTTGTCGATCAAAATATATAAGATCTATAAGTATTTTCTAAAGATTTTAGATCGCGATAACAACAAGCTTCCATCGAGAACGCAATAGCTTTGATTCAGATCGTAGAAAACCAATATGCAGCTTCAGTCGTCGATCAAAATATAGGAGACCTCTATATAAATTATGCTTATAGTATGTATGTTTATGATTTGTTTATGCTATGTTTGTAACTTGTATATCTTTTACCGAGATGCATAACATACAAGTATTAGTATTACAACTTGTTTATGTTGTGTTTGTAGCTTGTTTATACTACGTTTATGTCACAACTCGATCTCGGACCCGTGATCGGCGTACGAGATGGACCGTTTGTGGAAGCTCGACCCATCTCGCACAAGCCTAAAAAACATAACTAAACCATAATATTGAAAACGATACCGAAATCATTTTTGATAAGTAGTAAGTAGAAATTCAAATACTGTTTGAAACATAAGTCAAAACAATAATTATAATATTTCTGATAAATAATAAATCTTGATTAAATACCAAATAAGTTTCCAAAACATACACCCACAATCTAACCGGTTTGGAGCTACTAACAAAATAAATAACTAGGCCTGAACAAAAGGGCACGAACTACAACTGCAGAAAGCCTCACCAGGTGTTGAATGCTGATAAGTCGCAATCAACCAAAATCACCTGCAATAACAAATACAAGAACATAGACAAAAAGGAAAGGGGGTAAGAACCCTAGTGAGGAAATGACACTCCAGATCGCCTGGTACGTGCCTCACAAAGACTGTTTTGAAACGGTTCAAAAATGTCACATGCAGATATAAGTGTACATATGTATACACACTATACATAGAACAATACTTTTCAAAATTCGTTTCGAAATACTTTGCTAACAAAGAAGACAACGAATAGTTATACAAATTTGCTAAATGTTTAGTTTTCAGCATTTGAAATAGCCCAAATATTTCCCTTGCAAAAACATTTACCAAAATTCATATCTATTTTCCCAAAACTGATTCCAAGTCATAATATTTTTCAAACTATATATTAGGAGAAAAACTTACCGAAATACTTTAGAGAAGTGTATCAAAAAATTCATGTATAAATACACATGCGCTATTTAAGTAATAGCTATAAAAAATCATTCCAAAAACAGTTACAATAATATCAGTAACAATATCATAATACCGGTGATATGGGACTGATAACAATAATAGTAACAATAACAGTGATGATTGTGGACTACGCCACAATCGATATCAAATCATGTGTTGGATCAGAACACATGACTACCGGCAACCCTGGTAGCTGGACTTATCATAGCGTTGGTATACCAAATGTTACATATATCCCCGTAACAAAAGGTGTCCCCGTATCTAAATAGTTTATCAAAAACATAAACAAATATTTATTTACAAATATCTAAACAGGCACATGCCGAACATACATCTTGTTTATTCAATAAATCAAACGTTCAACCGAAACGTTTATTAGTGAAAACATCGCAAAATACTAAATATAGTATTTTCAAAAAGATACAATTAATCCAAAAACAATTACATATTTAAGAAATATCTCAAAATCCAAAACAGAGGATTTACTGCCGAAACCATAATAAATATTAATGCATAATATTTATTTGAAAAACCATCATAATCCAACAAAAATATTTATTACAAAAACATAATAAATCTTAGAGTAGATTTTCCATTACCTTTAAATCAAACAAATAATCATGCAGTAACGTATATCAAAAACAGTGAGGCATATATATAATACGTATATATATCAATTCAAAAACAGTAAGCTGATTATTTTACACATAATCCGGTTATTAAATTAATCAATCCTTAGATTAGTCCAATTTCAAAAATAGGTTCTGAACACATCAAAAACAATATAATTTAGAAGACACAACTTATGTATCTAAAGCTGCTATTTCACTCACTTGGAAATCCAAGCTGAATGGCCCAAACACGTACCACCGGTGGCCGGCTAATCTCGTTGACTTGGATACGCAACTGAACAAATATATATCAAACAAAAATATATTAGAAACAATTCGAAATGCAGTACTGTGGCAACACTATATGCATGATATGCAAATACGGACTCTCAAGGTCGCCGAAAATCCAATCCGAATGATAATCCATCACTCTAAATCCAGAATCCAAAATCTACGTAAAATTACAATTTGGTCATCGACTAATGTAAATTACGTTTTATCCCCGAGACTTGGAAACTTACTAATCAGTCCTCAAAATATACTGGAATTACTAACTAGTCCTTAAAGTAGTTAAAATTTTCAAATTAGTCATTAACTTGTAAAATTACAAGTTGGTCCTCAACTTTTCCCAAAATTATAAATCGAGACTCCAAGTTTTCTAAAATTACAAATCTGTCAAATTCTCCAAATTTACAGATTTGGACCACAACTTTCTAAAATTCTAAAACTAGATAGAAACTTTCCAAAAATTACAAAACTACCAAAATTTCGATTTGGATTGATACCCAAAGTTTCCATCCACCCACATTGGCTATAATCGACCTCCTAAACCCAAATCTAACATCTATTACAACAATAGAATAGGAAACATCAAGATTTTCCTTGCACAAATTAGGATTTCTTTAACCCACCACCAAACAACATCCATTCTTCTTCAAAACACCAAAACAAATCACAAATTCAGCCTCCCCATTCTAGATACATCAACAAACAACAAAAATTAAACCTACATTCATCATTATCAAGCTCAAAACCGAAACCCTAGCTCAAAATACCCATTTCATTCAACATGCTTCTAACAAGAATAAATGCACAAAATGAAAGGAAAAATCAAAGTAGGATGATGATCTTACCTCAAGGATGTAAGAGGAACCAATGGAAAGCAAGAAGGGAGGATTTTGGACTAATTTTGGTGAAGAAACACGAAGAAGGCGAAGCAAGATGAAGAAGCATTGGGTAGGGGTTTTAAAAAACAATTCTGCAGGTGATGAGACGCGCGTTTCGACGAGACGGGCATGTCTTCCCCTAAGACATGCGTGTCGCACCAGATTACAACTTTTCTTCGCGAACTACAACAAGCCAAACGACACGTAGTGTGCCTGACCAAGGAAACACGTGTTTCAGACATCACATGCCCGTTTCATGGTTGATTTTCACCAACATCATTTCTTTCTTTCTTCCATTCAATCTTTATGAATTCCATCATAAAATCAAAGACTTTAAATACTCAAAACATGATTAAACATCTCACGATCATCAATCATAACTCCAATCATTCCAAAGATCAAATTAAGCTAAATCAGAAGTCTATAGAAATCATAACCGAAATGGACAGGGTATTACAATTTAGGACTTGTTTATGTTATGTTTATAACTTGTATACCACTCACCAACAAAAAAACAACCTATATACAATATACAAACAACATGTATATGACGTATATACAATAAATAAACAACAAGTATTCAATATACATATAACTTGTATATCTTTTACAGAGATGCAAAACATACAAGTATCAGTTTTATAACTTGTTTATGCTATGTTTGTAATTTGTATATCTTTTACAGAGATACAAAATATACAAGTATCAGTTTTATAACTTGTTTATACTATGTTTATAACTTGTATATATTATGTTTATGTTATGTTTATAATTTATTTATGCTATGCTTGTAACTTGTATGTATACAATAAATATACACTATAAAAAATAACATATACACAACTATAAAAAATTAGAAACCACATCGTTTAATTACAAAGGTGAATAGATAATATTTGACTAATGAGCCGTGTATTACAAAATCCCAAAAATAAAAGTACAATATCAAAATGCAAGACCCAAATAAAGAAAAACAAATCTGTAAATTCAATAAGGGGGTCGTACGACCCAAATTACATATTTTGAAGAAGATACACAATATAATGGGAAAACAACACATTTATATTAAAAACCAATGCCATTTTTTTAAAAATAACATCTAAGTTTGTAAGTACTGAGAATGCCACCTTATGTTTACCATATATCAAAAATGCATTTTTTTATAAACCAACGAGATATTACAGTTTTTTCGCGATAAAATTGACTTTTCGCGAGAAATTGAACTTTTTCGGGAGAAATTGATTTTTTTTGGAAAAAAATTATTTTTAATCCATATTGTATTTTTGGGTTTATAACGGTTCACAATAGAGTACACAGTTCATTTTTTTTGAAAAAAGTGTAAATGATTATTTTAATTGTTTTTTAGAAATTTTAAACGAATTTTTTCTTCAAAAAATATTTTTTTTTCAGGGTCAATTTTGACGTTCACAATGGTTCATAAATTAGTGTACATTATTGTAAACCATTTTAAATGTTTCACAACGGTTTACAATGGTTCGTAATAGGCCACATAATTAATCTTTTTTAAAAAATGTAAATAATTTATTAATTATCTTTTTCGAAATTTTAAAAGAATTCTTCTTCAAAAAATATTTTTTTTTTCAGGGTCAATTTTGACGTTCACAATGGTTCATAAATTAGTGTACATTATTGTAAACCATTTTAAATGTTTCACAACGGTTTACAATGGTTCGTAATAGGCCACATAATTAATCTTTTTTTAAAAAATGTAAATAATTTATTAATTATCTTTTTAGAAATTTTAAAAGAATTCTTCTTCAAAAAATATTTTTTTCAGGGTCGAGTTTGACGTTCACAATGGTTTAGAAAATAGTGTACATTACATTGTACATTATTGTGAACCATTGTGAACTATTTTAAAAGGTTCACAATTGTTCATAAATAAAGTACACAGTTTGTATTTTTTAATTCTAAATAATTTTTTTTACGTTTACAATAGTTCACAAAATAGTTTATATTCTAAAATTTGAAGTACAATTTTTAAGTTCACAAGAGTTCGCACAATCCAATTTTTTCTAAAAAAATCTAAATATCCTTTTTAAGATTTAACAAAATTTTTATTGAAAAATATTTTTAAAAGCTATTTTAAAGTTCACAATGGTTCCCAATATTTTTTTAAGTGATAAAATGAATTTTAAAAACAACAAGTGCAACAACATTTAAAAAAAATCTAAATTAATGGCATTTTTGTAAAAATATCAAAGACAGAGGTATTTTGATAAAAAGGAAGGGAGCAGCTAGGGTTAGGAAACCCTAGCCCCCTCACACTCCCCGGCAATCTCTCTCTCTCTCTCTCCCTCTCTCATTTGTCTGCTCTATCTCACCTCAATCTCGGTTGCTCTGCCTCCTCGCACTTCATCTCCGACTCGGTCTCATTCCTCCTCTGCGACGAGATCTGGTCATTTGTCTCTCATAATTGGCGACACGAATGGACATGCAACGAGGAGGCGTTGCGACGCGTGTGGACAGCGAGGAGGTGACAATCATTCGTCTCCCCGCGAGGGGGAGGCAACACCAAGCAAACAGACAACGGACTGAGGGACGCGAGCAGATTACGGATAGCGGGACGAGAGCGAACGGACAACGGCTGCGACGCTGACATCGGCAGAAGCGGGTGGGAGCGCCGTGGTGGCTAGGGTTTCAGGTGGGTGGGGTGGGGGAGAGAGAGAAAGAGACTAGAGAGAGAAAATTGAAGAGAGAGAAAAAAATTAAAAATAAAATAAAAAATTAAAATTTATATAAAAATAAATATGAAAATTTTCAAATCTAGTTTCAAACATGTGATTTTTTTTATAAATAAATATAAAAATTGACATTTATGTAGAATTAAAACATGTGATGGCATTTTCAAAAATGGTGGTCAAAAAATAGACAACCTATATAATTAGCATCAATATAATTATCACAAAAAAAAATCGTATTTCGGGGCCTAATTGAATTCATTTGATTTGGATGAGCATTGTTGGGCCATTGAAGCGGTTGTCCTGATCCACACTGAGTTGTCCATTTCAACCACAAACCCTACCGAAGGGCTTTTCACTTTCACGCTCTAAACCGAATAACCCATGGAACCTTCATTCCCATTCGGTCAATTGCCTTCACCATCACCACCACCACCACCATGCTCCACTGTGCCACCGCCACCACCTCCATCAATTCTGCCCTCAACACAGCCACCATCATCACCACCACCATTTTTTTCATTTCCACTTACACCCTCCTTATGCACCGCTACAAAGCCCAGAGCCTGTACCTTCCTACAATCCATTGCAAGACAGCTTGAACACAGTGAACAATAAAGAAACTTCAGACTTTAACTCTCAGTGATTTCAAAAAAAAAAAAAACTCAGTATGCTGCCTTCAATTATGGGTTCTTGTTTTCTTTGTGGTCACTGTGTCCAATCTTTTTCACAATTGTTTTCTTGAACAAATAGGATTTCAGAGGAGGCAGAGAATGAAGGGTTAGAAGAGGAAGATGATGAAGACCCAATTTTTGTTTTGACTGATGAATGGAGGGAGTTATTTGCTAGGTCCGAAGCTAAGAGAAGATTAGGTAATGAACGTCCCTGTCAAATTTTTTTTACTCTTAAAAATTTTAATTTTGATCGGTTTTTGATGCTATTTGTACATGTATAATGCACAGAGAAACAGAAGGCCAAGAAAAAAGAGAAGAAGTAGATGATCATGGAGTTGGATATTATAGTGTTGAACAGAAACAATCTTGATTTTGAAGAGAATTGTTGTTGCAGAGAATGGTTGATACAAGAATTTCCATCACGAAATTGTGCAGAATATGATTTTAGTCCATGCGCATCGAGGTAAGTCTCATGTTCTGGAAGTTGAGAATTTCAATCAAATCTTAGCGGAATTAAGAAAAAGAAAAGTTTCTGTTTGTAAGTTCTTATGCTCTTGAATGTTGAAATAGCTTTCACCTGTCGAGTCAGAGTACATTGGCACATTTACTTCAACATTGCAGGGCTCGAATCATGAAATTTGATGGGCACTTTTTTGCTGCTGCTCAACTTCAAAATTCAACTAACATTAATTGTTAGATTTTGTCGATGATAGATGATTCTTGTATCCAAATCTCGAATTAGTTCGTCGAAAACCAGGTTTTAAAGCAGATTAGGAAAACCTTTATGCAAAAATCAATTGGCCTCAGTGTACAGTTAATTATGTTAATATGGCAAATATAAACCAATGGACTTCCTGTTTATTGGTATGGAGCCAATTCTAGCGCTAAGAAATTGAGAATTTAATTTCTGATGGGGTATACAAAATGACTTATCAAAAAAGGTAGCATTTACATACAAGATATTACTGGGAAGTCGGAACAAGCTCACTGCAAAGAAATACGCAAAAAAAAAAAAAGCAGCAAGTCATTCAGCATTGTATATAATGTTCAAAAACTACATGATAAGGTCTATTCAGAAGCTCATATCTAGAAAAATTTTCACATCATAATAAATTCCCTCCAAATGCGAAGGTTTTTTTTTCTTTCCATAAGCACCTCAATACTTTGTCACAATGATCATCTGCCAAGTAGAACTTCGCATCCATATGCTACTCTACTAAAAACCAAGTAGAAGGGTGGTGGCTCTGGCTTAGGAGGCAGAGGAGAAGACGATGAGTTTGGTTTGAGGGTGGGTGCTTAGAGAGTATTTAAAACAAAGGGAATTTTGATATAGAAAAAAGTCACCAAATTTTTGTTTACATATGGTTGATTGCTAATTAACTTGAATGATTCTGATGAATATGTATTGTAATCAACAAATGCAGCTCCCCTTTTGGTTCGAGTTAGTTATTCTATGGTTGGCTATCGTATGAACTTATGCGATTTGCAAATCTTCTAAAATGTGATTATCCAAAATTGCGAGTAGGCAAAACGGCAGAAGTAGGGCAAAACTCAATGTATACCCTAACTAGGCAGCCTACAGTAAGTCCATACTCAGCCTCCACAATAAGCTCAAACAAGCCAAGTAAAACTAATGGAAGGCAAATGAGATATGCTTAAAATGCAGAAGAGTAAATAAGGATACTCGACTAAATAAATTAACAGAACGCATCGATTTGCCTGAAAAATGTTCACAGAAGTCAACTTGTTCAGAAAATAAATATTTTGTCGCAAATAACTTGTACATAAATAAAAACGGCTACGTATCGTCAGCAACACTATCTTGGGTAAAGTTCATGTGACTCGCCGGGATCGATAGGGTCAGCAGGATTGTCTGCCTCAGTGTCACCACTTCCCATGCGACCATCTCTTTTTTAGCAACAACATCAACTCCTTATTTATCTACTCCCTCCACAGGTCTGGTTGGTCAGATGGCAAAACTCGGCCCCAAGAGCTTACTCCTTGGTGGAGAGATTTAAATATCCGAGACGGATGAAACTGAAGTTCGCCCCATCGTGATGGTGAAGCAAAAGAACATTTCGTAGGGCGATGTCATAAAACTATGCACTGACTTGACCTATATTGAGATAATACTCATGTGTGCTCTTGAAGTGCTTAACAACCTTCTTGTAGCCGACTCTTTCGGGTGTAAATAGGGCCTTTCTCTAATTAGAAAGCTCGTCCTTGAAGAATTTCTCACACCACGCCAATTCCAACTAATAGTAGGTGCACTACTATTCTATCTAGTCCTGATGCTGATGAGTGAGGATATCCCTCTCGGTAGAAATGGCGACTAACCTATCGGTAAGCTCTTTTTTCTCCTATTCAACTTTCTGTTAAATAGCTGACAATTGTTGACCAAGGTCGTCCACCTCGAGCTTGATATGACGAACTAGGGCATCAAGCTGAATGAAAGCACCAAAGGAAAAGCCTATTCAGAAACATACATAGAAATGCATGGAGAAAGAAAGGAAGAGAAAAATAGTGGTGTAGAGAGGCATACCTTCAGAGCGAAAGTGTAACATCACTACCAAAGCAGGCAGCTGAAGCTAGTAGGTCAAGCAACCTACTGTGCAACAGTTTTATGTTCCTACATCGGATGGAAAGGTTTATAAGTATAAGGACCTAGCTACTTAAGTAATCCAAGCTTGAAATTTTAGACTTAGTAGTTAGAAGCCCATTAGTTGTTAGACGTAGCTTAAGAACAATTGTGTGTTTATGTCGGGTCGTGACAGAAAGTCTCTTTCCATGAGCGATTCTCGTCCAGGATGCGCAACTGAAAAGATTTTTGGCATATTTCTGCACAAAATTGAGCTAAAGCTTCTGACGCTTTCACCTTGTCACCATGTGCCACCATGGGAGGGAGACGAATGGGCTCAGATTGAGTCAAAGCTGGAGCAGACAAAATCGGGGTTAGAACAAACTTTGAGGTTGCCTACATTGAGGTGACAACAAGATTGGGCCTTGGGGGAAGAAGAAAGGGCAACTCGAGCCCTTTTCAGGGCAGGACGCGACATAGTGCCCCTTATTAGCGCATTTCTCCCTAGGTTAAAGGAAGGAAGTCGTCTCCACTGGTGCCTTCGTTCCCGAATAAGATGATATATTCCTACCAACATAAGAAAACAAATGTCTAAGCAAAGGAATAATTGAATGCATAATTGAGGTGAGATAGCAAAGGTAAAGGCCGAGTGTAGCTTATTCTTCCAAAATATCTCTCCCAAAAAGTATGGCACAACGAGAGAACTATATGCACCCGGCTGCGTGGAGACATCCACATGATCCTCCACGTCGACGAACGACGTAGCCCTAATATTCTTTGTTTCATCCTCACCACCCTAGCCAACACACGCCTCGCCTAACTCCATAAATGTTGCCTGGCTGGTAACGACTATTCCCGCTGCTAAATCTGAAGTGGTAACTTCTAAGGGATTGACTAGGCCAAACCATGTAGTGGTGTGTGTAAGCCGAGAAAAGACATCTTCCTCTGACACCTCCACCTCTTCACCAGGTAAGGAAGCAAATCTCTGCCTCTTATGTCTAATCGCTTCCCCAATTGGGAGATGGTCAAATGTGGTTTCTCAAAAGGTGACCCCTTCAGCAAAAGGGGTTCAGACGATGTACCTTCAAGACCTAATGGGGATGCAAGAACGAAATCGGGTTAGCTTCATCCACACGGTTAATGTTTGAGTTAGACCAACAAAAACCACAGGTTCTTCCTTGTAGATCTAGTCTTTCGAACACTTCTTGCCCTTTACCTCCAAACCTAGCCATGAACCAATTTTTAATGCCCATGAAATAGTCAGACTCCTCTTGAGACAAGTCGACTTTTCACTCGTCGCTCAATTCCCCAGTGTGCCATTTCGGTGAATGGTTTTGAGAGGGCATGGAGACAAAACAAACCTTTGACTTCCACTTCTTTACGTTGGATGGGTTTTCTGTGATGATTTTCTTAAAACAGCATGCAAGGGTGATGTGGTCATCCTTGATATACCAAACTTGGTAAATGCGGTGAAGATCGTGGGTTGATATAGGCTTAGAGTAGTGTGAAGATCCAACTGCAACCAATAAACTCGTAAGCGTGAGCATCCGCCACCCATTAGGATGCAACTGGCTTAGAGTAGTGTGAAGATCCATGAGGAACTCGACCATATTTACTTGAATGGGATACCACATCCTGCACATAAAACTTTCTAAGACACCGAAACACACCCAGTCGAAGGTTTATCAATCTTGTCTCCTTCCTCTAGGCAATAGAGGTCCCCCAAATAATACTCGCTGAAGGAATTCTTTATGGCGTCCCACTCAGGCCATGTCTTGTTTGTATCGATCTAAACATTCAACCCAACCTTCTTTTTGACTCCCCGAGCAGCCGACAACCGTGCTCCTTATGTTGAGTTATCCATTAAAATTTCTTACCTCAAAGAGCAAAGAGAGATGAGTGATGTTTGGAGATCAATGGAAAAATGGGACGAAATGGAGGAACTGAAGATCTAGTGAAATATATATATGCCATGGTAAAAAAAAAAACCCTAAGGCGTTGGGTTGATTAAAGACAAAGACACACGTCAAAAGGAACTGACAAGTCCTCCAGTAATGGAATGGGGCAAAAAATCCAAACTATCAGATCGATTACATTTTCCAGGGAATTGTTATCATTGCTAATAATGTCATTCACATGAGTATAGGAGTCTCAAAAACCATAAGTGTGCAAAAGAAATAGCAATAGGGGAAAAAAGTAGAAAAATAGATATTGTATGGCTTGGACCTAACTGAAGCATGAAAGGTGACCAAAGCTCGCAAAATATGCCTCCCAACCGAGTACAACTACGACCTAAATCCAATGGGCAAATAATACGGGATAAGGATTAGACTCAGCTTGTTACAAGGCGCACACACATAGCCCAAACATATGGTAGTCAAATAAAGGTGCACTGACCTTTTCGGCTCGATAAGAAAAAAACTTTCTCGGATCAGCACCTATATGGCCCCAAAGGTCGAGACTCTTATAAGACCCGAGCTTAGAAGGTTCATCCCAAACATGATCAGACATTTGGAACAAGGGGGACACAAAGCTTTTCGCTACCATTTTTACATGGCAATCTCACGTTCAGTTCAGGAGTCCAATTGACAAAGGAACTTGATCCCTAACATCCGTGGCAGCCTGAAGCACTACGCCTCTATGGTAGGCGTATGAATCCATACCAAGTCGATATGTGGATCAAGGACAGAGAATCTCATTGGCGTACTACCACAGATGTTCCTAATCGTGTGAAGCTACGTGACACTATAGTCCAAATTTTGAAGGCATATAAAAATCTTAATTCACTAACAATTAGTATTTTCATTTATTCTAGAATTTTGGGACACACATATATCATTCTTGAATCACAAGTCACGTCCACCACTTCTGTTGTTTTCTAAAACAACAATGAAGTCAAACGATCTTCTCGTCTTCACGTGTATCTTGCAAAACAAGCAAGGTTAGGACGTCAAGGGTTGTACCCTTGATGTCACTCCGACACTCAAGATAGATTATTATTTTGGCAGAGTTTTGGGAGGTCTTTAGGAGTGAAAAGGGCTTATCTTTGTGAATGTGAGAGCTTTTATTTATAGGTGACAAAGGTAATCAATTACAACCCTTCAGAAGAGGTTTTCAAGTGTTTGAAGTTACCACGAGGTGATTTCCTCATCTTTTCCTTGATTTCCTGAACTTTGAATAGGTTGTGTCTAATTTATCTACATGTATTTTCTTTATCCATTATAGTATTTAATTTCTTAGAGCTAGGCCTGTTGAATTATGGGCTTCCGTCACATAATGCCTAATGGGTTTTGTTGGGCTCTATGGGCCTCGACCCATATCACATCAATGGCTCCGCACTCCTATCTTTGGGGTTCCCGAAGGTAGGAGTAGTTCCTTGGTCACAATAAATTAGAACATTTCGTGAGCTTTCGCTATTGTCGAGTGTTACGCGAACAAAGGTTTAACCTTTATGCTTTTGTAAAATATGGGAAATTTGACAACTAAACATGAAATTTGACAGTTTCAATCATACTGAAACCGAAATTCCAGTATCATGCAGTCATGGAATTTTGCAATTCCAATTAAATTGGAACTCCATTCCTCCTTTCTTGTCCCATTCCTATTTAACTTATAATTGATATCTTTATCCATTACAATCATCACTGGCTTTCTAACCATTGTGCACCACTATTGATAAGTTTATCTCTTTCACTATTTTGAAGCCTGAAAGGATTTGCAATTTCTCACAACCTTCATACATATTTTTTTGTTATGAGTTGCAGTTTTCGTTTCGTGATTTCTCTTCTCTTCTTTTTCCTTTCTCTTCATTTTTTTTTGTTAAATATCCATTGACAATTCTCTCCAACTTTTTTGGCAGAATATCTCGTTCTCCTTTTTAAAGCAAGCAAGCAACCAAGAGGCGAAAAATCATTCCTTACACTCTATTTTCTTCTTCTCTTCAAAGTACATCATCTACAAAGAAAATTTTTCTTTGGGAAAAGATAAATCCTTTGTTACTTTCTATTTCCTTTCTTTTCTCTTTTGTTTCTGTTGTTATTGGTTTCAAAATATTGTGGCGGCTGTTAGGTTTTTGATGGCATGATGTATGTGTATGAGAATAAGGAAGAAGACTCGTATGGGTGTAGAGGAGAGCCACATATTTTGCCGATAGAGATAATATTGGCTGCAAAGTTCCATTGCAATGTGTTGGTTCAGACGGTTGGGGCACCTGACTTTACCTTCGGAGGTTTCAGATTCGAATCTGACAAGCGCAAGAGTTTTTTGTTAAAGTTCCATGGTCAAGCCCATGTCCTTCCAGCCCACTCTCAGATGCAAGCCCAAGCACGAGGCCTTTTCTTCGGTCCGCGATCATTGAAAAGTGACATGTTGGCATTCCGCACTACTGACTATACCATAAAACCTCTTACATAAGATCATACTCCTCGAAGATTGACTGGTTGGCATTCCGTGCCTATTGATTGTGCCAAAATAACCCGTCACGCAAGATTGTTGGAGAATTTTCCCGGGGATGCCTTGGTTGAGTTTGGAGAGTGAAAGCGAGTTGAGGTAAGAGAGAAAACAACACCAAGATTTATAGTGGTTCGGTCAACCATGCCTACGTCCACTACCTAAGTCTCACTTAGGATTTCCACTATCTCGAAGATTGATTCCGGCTAAATTCAATAAAGCCTTATACCAAGGTTGATTACGGTTCACACCTCTAAAGCCAACAATGTTGACTACAACTCACACCTCTAAAGCCTATACAAGGTTGATTTCGGCTCATACCTCTAAAGCCTCACAATGTTGTTTTCTCTAGGTTCACAACAAATCTCTCTCACTCTCAAAGTGTTTACAAAACGTTTACAAAAAATGAAAGCTCTATGCTAGGAGTACATGTATTTGATTGATGCTCTTGATCTTCTCTCTAGTTTGATTTTGATGTTTTGGAGTGAGGCGAATGATAAAAATGATTGGGACTTGAATTCATATGATCATCCACATTTTTTTGTTCTTCCTTGATGTATTTATAGTCATTCCAAACCACATAATCGTTGGAGTTGATAAACTAGCCGTTGGAGTGCCTTTATAGTCGTTACAGTCTGGAACTATGGATTACTCGAGTGACCATAATTGCTTACTCGAGTGAGTCACTCTTTAGACCACTTGAGTGACCATTTTTGCTTACTCGAGTGAGCAGTTAAAACTGCAGCCCCTGGAACTCTTCGTTACTCGAGTGAGTCGATAACGATCATGTTTAAATGCTCAAGAATCCAACTCAATTTTGTCCATCATCAAAACATAAAAGGACATTAATGTTGATCACCCTTGATCCAACAATCTCCCCCTTTTTTATGATGACAAAGTTTTTATGAATTAAAGCGCTACATCAAAAGCAATGAATTTGATCAAGGATTTCATCCTTGTCAAGAGGTTAGGATAAAAAAAATTAGATCATATCAAAAAATTTAAAATTTTCACTTCCTCTATGAAAAGCAATTTGTGCATCATTTAAAAATATTTTGAAAACATCATTTCTCCTCCTAAATTGGCATCTCTAATAATGTAGGATATTTGCTCTAAGGTTGTTAAGCCTTATTGACTGGAGACCCGCTCTGATACCAGTTGTTGGAGAATTTTCTCGGGGATGTCTTAGTTGAGTTTGGAGAGCAGAAGTGAGTTGAAGTGAGAGATAAAACAACACCAAGAATTTAGAGTCGTTCGGCCAACCATGCTCACATCCACTACCTAAGTCTCACTTAGGATTTTCACTATATTGAAGATTGATTCCGGCTCAATCCAACAAAGCCTCACACCAAGGTTGATTGCGGCTCACACCTCTAAAGCCAACAAGGTTGATTACGGCTCACACATCTAAAGCCAACAAAGTTGATTACGGCTCACACCTCTAAAGCCTAGACAAGGTTGATTCCGGCTCATACCTCTAAAGCCTCACAATGGTGTTTTCTCTAAGTTCACAACAAACCTCTCTTACTCTCAAAGTGTTTACAAAATGTTTACAAAAAATGAAAGCTCTATGCTAGGAGTACATGTGTTTGACTGATGTTATTGATCTTCTCTCTAACTTGATTTTGATGTTTTGGAGTGAGGGGAATGATGAAAATGATTGGGACTTGAATCCATATGATCATCCACATTTTTCTGCCCTTCCTTGATGTATTTATAGTCATTCCAAATCATATAATCGTTGGAGTTGATAAACTAGCTGTTGGAGTGCATCTATAGTCGTTACACTCTGAAACTATGGATTACTCGAGTGACCATAATTGCTTACTCGAGTGAGCCACCCCTTAGATCACTCGAGTGACCATTTGTGCTTACTCGAGTGAGCAGTTAAAACTGCAGCCCCTAGAACTCTTCGTTACTCGAGTAACACATTCATTTACTCAAGTGAGCTGATAACGATCATGTTTAAATGCTCAAGAATCCAACTCAATTTTGTCCATTATCAAAACATAAAAGGACCTTAATGTTGATCACTCTTGATCCAACAGATGTGAATGAGGGAAAAGTGACTTTGAGGATAGGAGATAAGCAAGTAGAATTTTGCATGAACAAAGCCACAAAGAATCCCATGAAGAGGGAGCTTTGCATGAGAATTGATGTGGTGGAAGAATGTGTCCTTGAGAAGAAGGAGAAACAACATGAAGCCAATTTTACTAGCCTTGGAGAACAAGAAGTGGTGGAAGGAAACCCCACACCAGAGTTTATAACAACGACGGATGCTCCTATACCACCGTCTATTGAAAAGCCACCAACACTTGAGCTCAAGCCTTTGCCAAATCATCTAAGGTATGCTTTCTTGGGTGATGGAAATACTCTACCTATCATTGTTTCTAACAATTTGTCAAAAGAGCAAGAGGTTAGTATAGTAGAAGTGGTCAGGAGTAAAATAAAGGCTTTGGGATGGAAAATTTTTGATATTCGAGGGATTAGTTCGGATGTGGTGATGCATAGAATTCGTTTGGAGGAAGGATGTAGGGCGGAAAGGGAGAGGCAAAGGAGATTGAATCCTAATATTCAAGAGGTAATGAAGAAAGAAGTCATCAAGTTGTTAGATGAGGGGATTATTTATCCTATTTCAGACAGTGAGTGGGTGAGTCTTGTACAATGTGTTCCAAATAAAGAGGAATGGCCATAGTAGAGAATGAGGAAGGGGAATTTATTTCAACTAGAGTGGTTTCTGGATAGAGAGTTTGCATTGATTATAGAAAGTTGAATTCATCCTTAAAGAAGGATCAATTCCCATTACCTTTTGTGAACTAAATGATTGAACGAGTTGCAGGTCAATCCTATTATTGTTTTCTTGATGGGTTTGCAGGATATAATCAAATCTTTATACATCCGAACGACCAAGAGAAGACCACTTTCACTTGTCCATAT
>CAODLS010568410.1:0-12096 GCA_948243855.1 Flueggea neowawraea | reverse complement strand
TATAAGCTAATGGTTGATATTTTTCATGCACAAAATTCGTAGAAAAGACTTATTGTTATAATAAAAATATAGCAAATGGTTTAGTAGTATCTTTTGTTATAAGAGTATTAGTTGTTCTCTCTTCTTTTAAATAAATACTTTTTTTAATATCACAATTTTGTCTTTTGACAAAAAATGTCCGCTCAAATAAATCTATCGATATTAACAAATGCATGTGTAACTCAATATTATTAAAGTTATTTTCAACAATAAATAATCAAGAATTTGATTTGTAATGAGAGTCATATATATATGCATACGATTATATATAAATAAACAAGCCAATTTTAAGTCCCTTATAAAAAAAATATTAGATATAATATTATTAGGTTTTCATTTTTTTTTTCGTGCAGCACCATCGTTAGTAGCTTGTGAACTTGGAAAGATTAAGACTATAAATAAAGTAAGAGGAGAATGTGAAAGAAGGCATTAAAATGCGTTAAAATCAAGGGATATATGGGTTGTGAGATTGATGGAATAAGATGTTGCATCTTTTATATAAGACCAATTAACAAGAGTGTTATTTTCTTGTTAACAAATAGCAAGTGCTTTAAGTGTGTTAAGATATATAGCTTGGCTTGCAAAACTCACAAGACGTTTTTGTCTCTTTTCAATGTCATCATTTCTTTAAGTTTGTTTTGTTTTCATTGATGACATTATCAACTCTTTTTTTCTGCTTGAGTGCTTCTTTCATGAAGATCAATTAGCTCATTCATTTCCTGCTTCTAGCTAGGAATCTCAGTTACTGCGGAAACAAATATTTTCGTTCTATATCATTTTAAAAAAGTAGTGACGCACTTAGAACAAGTAAACAGTGTATGGATTAAAATTTTGATATATTTATCAAATGTATCATATTTGTGTCATCAGTAAAGTCTTATTGTGCAAGTTCATATGGTATAAGGAGCTGAATTTCTAAAACTCATACTTGAATTTGATACAATTTAAATAATACATAAGAGACCAAAACCA
This sequence comes from Flueggea neowawraea, assembly GCA_948243855.1. Lineage (NCBI taxonomy): Eukaryota > Viridiplantae > Streptophyta > Magnoliopsida > Malpighiales > Phyllanthaceae > Flueggea > Flueggea neowawraea. The sequence goes on along the minus strand of CAODLS010568410.1, from coordinate 11,085 downwards.
AAATTAGGCAACCTTGGTGCAGCAACCGACTGAGACATGCGTGTTATATCTGTCATAATCATATTATGTTATTTACAAGATTATATATAAATTATATATGATATAAAATTAATAAATTATGAAATTCATATCAATCATATTATAATCGTGTACACTATAATTCTATTATCATGTCATAAAGATACATACATAGAAAGCTATATTTTAGATTCAAATTTTAATTGCAGCCCTTTTATAAATAATATGTAAATAGAATGTATTCGCATCTCACTGTTTAATCATGTTCACTTGTGCACGCAACAGTGTCTTAAATCAGAAATTATGTTAATATAAAGGGGTTAGATTTATTAATGATTAATTAATTAATAGTATATATTTGGTCTTTGTACACGAGGGTGCTTTATTGGCACTGATATTATTCATGTGAGACATGGGGACAAAGAGAGAGAGTCACAAACGTGAAATCATCAATGCAATTTGACGAGGAAAATCACCATTTTGCTACTTCAGGAAATATATAATGCCTAACAATGGGATTTATTTGAATTAAAAAAAAAAGAACACAATGATGGGAACTAGATAATGAAGTCACAATTTGCAAATATGAAAGTTGAAGTTCAATCACATGCTTTGAAAGTTATTAATGGTTTTACTTCTAAGTATCTTGATATGTTCAGTTTAATTATTGTCTATTTTAACTGTAGAATTAACTAAAATACAAAAGCTTCAACAAAACAAGAATAAAATGTAATTTCCAATCTTAAGAAATTATATAAAAAAATGTAACAGTTTTCTTTACTAAGGAACTTTTTTAATAATTGATAAGCAATGGGCCCAAGTCCATTTATTAGTCTGTAGCTTACGATTTAACCGCTATTTGCTATTTATATTGGTTGCGGATAATTTTATAAATTTACTAATTTGCAGTTCGACTCCTGTTAATAATATATTAAAACCGTTAAAATTAAACTGTAACCATGTAACCACATATATATGTATATTTTGGAGTTATTCTAGAATACATGTGGTTCTTTTAAGTTTTCATGTAGTTGAAAATATATATTTTTGATGCTAACAATAGGTATACAATAATATTAGTTAGATATTAATTGACAGATGGTTAAAAGGTTGTATAATTATATTTATTTTGGGAGGGTAACTGGTAAATGTAAATATATTTTGATGCAATCTTTCTTATTTTTTAGGCAGCTTCTATATTCTGGTGACATAACAATTCTAATGAAGTTATACTACTGTTATTTTTAATGTTATTATTTATTTTACTTTGTGTAGTTGTTTAATTTTTTATACATTTATTAAAACAAAAATAAAAAAACTGATCAAACCACACCTCAACCGCTAGTTAGATTTAGTGGATCAAAATTAAGTAACTGATCAAAATTAAGTAACTGATCAAACTTAAGTAACCGATGGTTAAATTAAGTAATGACATCTAAAATTAAGTAACTTTTAGAGCTACAATTAAGTAACTACCCCATCACATTAAGTAACTGATGCTGAAATTAAGTAACTCAAGTCCTCAATGAGGACTCTTTTTAAGAGTCCTTATTGTAGTACCACCCTACAACTATATATACCATTGTACCATGTGTTGAACTGTTGATGTCCAAGTGTTCGATCCAGGTGTTTAATCCTGGTATTCGCATGACAATACATGTTAACTATAGAAACTGAACTTGTGGAATTATTTGGATGAATAATTCATAGGATCTATAACTCACCAATCATTAATTGACACATAATAGCCTCTTAAACACATAAATAGCCTCCCCCTTCCTTCAAGGGTAAGTCATATCTCTTTCTCTCTAGCTACACATTATTATTCATCCTCTCTTTACTTATCATTCTTTGTTTGAGCTCTGACTTAGCATAGGATAAGGTCTTCTGGGAAAAATCCCAAGAACCTCCTCTAACCCTTCTCTCCATTAAGCTCTCAGCACAATAATACTGATTCCATATCGATTGATGACCATTATGTTGGCCTCTTTATATTTTAGAACAAACGCCTTTTTGTACGAACCAGTTAGATACTAGATTTCAACTAGCCTTATCATTTGATAACTAAACCACCATTGTGTAGCAGATCCAACTTATGATGATGTAACGCAACAAAATACCATGTTTTAAAATATGTGTCTAAATAAAATTACCACGGCTTAACTTAATCCTCCAACAACCAATGAACAATTTGCTCATAAACCTATATCCCCTCCACAAAAAAAGAGATAGGTGCACCTCAAAGGACTTATATTGCAATCCAACGATCGAAGTCACTAGTAGTGCCCTAACACTTATGACCTGAATCTAGAGACACCTAAGCGTGTTGATTCTGACAATGATAAATCGATTAAGCTAGACTTAGTTGAAATTGATGCCAAGGTGATATTAGCATTATTCTAATGCAGAAGGTCGATAGATAAAGGCATCAACGATATTTCTTTTCCATTTACACCAACCATATTAAAGGATTCCATTCCCCTTAAAATCAAATTATCTTGTTAGGATAATCATGATGACTTGTTAGATCCTAAGAGCGACATTTCCCATTTTTATCTTTTATGAAGTCCATCCATTTATTGACATTCTTTGTTGTAAGGTGTTATCATCTAGAATTTGCAAGCAATGCAAAAGTAATTTCATAAGCTTCCTATTAGTCCCATATCATCCTTCACATAGTTGGTCTATATGTTGAAGAAAAAAAATTATTATTTGCATAGCTCCCACAAAGATCTCCATCTATCTAAAATAGATCATCCAGAAGGAAGACATGACTTTTCATGAGTACATTGTTGTTTTAAGAAAAAGTGTTACTTGTCAAATCAAATACTTGAATCACGAAATAGTTGTTGAAGGTGTTGTGAAGAACACAAAGACAAAGTCCCTTTTTCAGGTTCTTAAGAACTCCCTGTAGGTTTAAGCCAACTTTTGAAAAAAGAAAAAAAGAATATTAGTTTAGATGAAGTTGTAAGGGCTAAACCTGCCACAAGTAGGTCAATAACAAGTAATATAAGTAAGACCATCTGTGTAATACCCGGCCTGTTCCGATAGGAGTCCTGTAGCATTCCATTGATCTTTTGTGAATCGGGATGTCTGGAGTTAGTTCGTACACTACTCTATTGAGTTTAGGTGTTTGATTGGTCTCGGGGATGTTGTTGTAGATGGTACTAAGTTGGGATTGCTTTAGAATTTGAGTTTTATATGTGTAGAGCAAGCTGAAGGCTTACAACGTGCGTTGCAGACTTACTACGCGCATTAATGACTTGCTGGGTTAGAGGACCATTCAGATTTCCTCATCTGCGTGAGCGATGAAGGTTCTACGCACGTTGAAGCGTGTAAAGCGTGTTGATCATCGTTCTGGGTTTGAGAGTTTTGAATATGGGTTTGAGAGGTATTTTATCTGTGTCGACAATGCCTATTGCTTGGGATAGAACGCACGTTCAACGTCTACAACGCGCGTTGTAGAACGTGTAATGCGCATAGATGTCCTTTGTCTATATATACCCTTCTTCCGCCTCCATTTGGCTCTCACCCATTTTCTTACCAAATACTCCTAAACTTGTCTGAATCACTTCTCCGATGTTTGCCCATCACTGCTAGGCATCTGTTGAGGTAAGATCAACTCCCAATTCCCTTCATTTACTCATTTTACTCTTAAATCTAGCATTTTTTGTTTTGGGCTAAAATCATTAGGGTTCGAATTTTCTTGTGATTCTGAGTTATTGGATGCTAAGGGTTGTTAGATTAGACTATATTGATGTTAAAAGAACATGGTTTGAGCTTTGAATCAACATATTTGATGTTGTTTTGAATGGGTTAGGGTTAGGTTTGGATTTTTCTTGATTTTGGAAAATGTGGAGTTTGTTTCTTGAATTTGATTATAGATCCTTACTCCTAAGGTTGAGATTGACCAATGTGGATTATTGGTTTCGATTTTTATCGGTTGAATCGAAATTTCAATAGTTATGTAATTTTTGGAAAGTTTTCCCTAGTTTTGTAATTTTAGAAAGTTGAATTCCAAATTTGTAATTTTGGATAATTTTGGACAGATTTGTAATTTTAGAGAGTTCGAATTTAGATTTGTAAATTTTGGAAAAGTCGATGACCAACTTGTAATTTTACAAGTTAAGGACTTATTTAGAGATTTTGACTACTTTGAGGATTATTAGAACTTTTTGAGGACTTATTGATAAATGTGAAAAGTTTGGGGACTAAATTGTAATTTGCCAAGTATTGGGGACTAAATGGTAATTTTATAGAAGTTGAGGGACTTAACAGTAATTTTGCGTAGATTCCGATTTCCTTGGCTTCAGAGTTAGATCTTCGACCGAAATAGGATTTTTGTCGTGATCGAGTGTCTGCATTCGCATTTGCATATCATGCATTCGGTACCGCAATAGTACCAGCATTTCGTTTCTAATGTCTTTTATATATGTATCTGTTCTAACTTCCTGTTCCTGCCAGCACGACCAGCCACCTACCAGTGGTGCCTGACTGGATCCTTTACTTCGGATTCTAGGTGAGTGGAATAGTAGCTTCAAACACATAAGTTGTGTCTTCTAAATTATATGTTTCTGCTATGTTTGATTTATTTCTGGTAATTGAAATAATTAATGGTTGACTAATTAATAATCCAGCTTATGTGATTATTAAACTTTGGTTTTCATTTATGAAAAATAATATTTATATGGTATGCAAATATTTTCTACAAATTTTCTCAGTTTCTGATATTGAATATTTATATACGCGATTTATGCTTTACATTTGCATTGATAAATATAAGATATATATTTATATACCTTATAAATATTATTTTTCAAAAATGTGCTACGTAGGGTAAACGTAGCCTTTGGTATACCAACGCGCATTCGAGACCCACTTACCAGGGTTTTTAGTAGCCGTGTGTCCGACCAGATGCATGAACTCAGTTTCAGTGAGATGACGGAGTCCATCCTTGTGATATATTTAGCTTTCAGTCTCATGCCCTAAAATCTGTTTTCGTTATATAGTATATATATTTTCAGTATGTTTCTGCATGTTGTTTACTTTGGGTGCGAACGATTTCAAAATGAATTTTTGGAATTATTATTTTGTATTAGCGATTTCATATATGCATGTAGTATTTCATGAACTGTTTTCAAAACGTTCTTTGCGAGGCACATATGAGGCAATCTAGAGTGTTATTTCCTCACTAGGGATTCTTACCCCTTCATTTTTGTTTCTTGTCTATTCTCTCGTATATGATTTCTCAGGTTCATATTTTGGCATTCGTCAACCGTCCAACATCTTGCACCTAGTGAGACATTCCATTGATAGTGAGTGCCCTATCATTTCGGGCTCATTTTGTTTTTGAGTAGAGCTCTACAACGGGTTGCTGTTGGATTACCGTGTCTTATTTTGACTTTTGGATTTATACTTGGTTTTGGTTCTATTTTTGTATTCAGTGATATTAAGATTTATTTGTATAACTTATATTTCATATATTTATATGTTTTCAGTATCAAATGTTTTATAATTGTTAAATGGTTACACTAATGCTAACTTTCAGTTTGACCATGATGATTTCAGATCGCAATTTGGTTATGTGTTTTGTTTGACTTATATTGTGATAACAATGAGGCTATTGCTCAAGCCAAGGAGCCCATATCACATCAAAGAACCAAACACATACATAGATGTTTCGACCTTATTCGAGAGATAATCAAAAGAGGAGATGTTAAGATATGTAGAGTTGACACTAATGACAATGTAGCAGATCCTTTGACAAAGGCTCTCCCTGAATTAAAACATGAAAGACAAATTAGGTCTTTAGGTGTTAGGTTTGTTCCTGATTGGGACTAGTACAAGTGGGAGATTATTAGTTTTGTGCCCTAGTCCAATCATTGATATATATTGTCTAAAAGTCCCTAATCGATTGATACAATAGGAATGATAACAAGTCAATGTTAGTATGTTGCTAAGAGGATAATCACATTTTACTGATTATGGATATAGGGTATCACTCAGAACATAGATACATGTTAGGGAACATGTATTGGACTGGCTCGCTATGAAAGCACTTCATGGATCAATGTCACAAGTAGCTTTCATATAGTGGTGATGTTTGACTCCTTTGACTGAAACTCACTATCGACTCCTATATGAGAAATCACATATTTTGACTTAGTCAAACATTATCTGTAATACCCCAGTCGAATTTTGGTAAGGCTCTCTGTAGTCTTTCGTTTGGTTCCGTTTCGATCTTGATCGATGCGAGTGTTGAATTGAGGATTAGGCTTGTGAGAGGTTAAAGTAGGCTATATTTACGTATCAATTCAAGCAATAATGCATCCATTTTCATCCTATAAATCATGCTTTTGTGGTTAAATTCTTATAATGTTTGTGAGGATTGTAGGATGTTGAATTTGGGGAGAAATGAGTAGGAAAAGATTAAAAAAGATGCAAAATGGAAAGGCTCCAAACAACCTCATGAAAAGATGAAGAAAATGAAGATTTCATGTTCCAGGAAGGTTGCACGGTCGTGCAAGCAAACTTGCACGACTGTGACACTTGCAGAAATGAAGAAAGGAAGCAAAGGGATAAGACACGGTCGTGTCCTATTACAGGGACACAAGACACGACCGTGTCTTACACATTTTGGTCGTGTCTTGCCAGACTTAGGTGCCATTTTGATCCAAGGAACTTGCACGGCTGTGCAACACTGCAGATGGTGACAAAGAGAGGAAAAGGGGGTGACACATGGAGCCAAACAAGCGTGGACCAAAGGCACATTCTAGGGGCATTTTTGAGAGAATATTTGGAGGGTTTTGAGGTCACATATGGGGCTATAAATACTCCTCTTGTTTACCATTTAAAGGGGGATTCTCTAGACTTAAAAACATTCTCTTTGTCTTTCAATTTTTAGATAGCTTTAATTAGGGTTTGAAGAATCAAGGAAGCTTGAAGGTCTTAGGCATTCTCTCTCAAAGTGACAATGAAGATGGGTTCTTTCCTTCCATATTTCCTCTAATTCTTCATCCTTTAGTTTGGTTACAATGTTTGATTTTAATTTCTATTGTTTACTTTATGTTAGTTATGGTAGCTTAAATATCTAGTTAGGACTTAGAGATGTAGGCTATTGATGAATATTTGCTTATTAATTAATGGGTATTGTGTTTTATATTCAATATTTGAAGATTGATTAATGGATCTTGTGATTTATGTTATTAATTTGATGTTTGCCTATTGGAATTGATTTAATGGCTTGTTTTAATTGACTATTGTTGAGATTGATCACCTTAATGGTAGTTTAGATAATCCTAGTTGATGGATTGAAAGATAAAGGCTATGAGATGTCAACTTGCATTAAACTTGTGTGGCTTAGGATAGAGATATACCTAGACCCATAAGGTGTTCAATGAAATTCCCAATGGCTTAATGGACCTAGTTTAGCTAATTGAGGCCAAGACGACCCTTTTTCTAAATGTAGATATGGCTTAAATGACCTTGAGAGAGGTTTTAGACTAGCTTGGTAGAGATAACACTTATTACCAAAACCCCATTCATTAATAGAAAATATGAGTCTTTAGTTGAGTTCTCGATAGTCCTAATGCTTTAGTCATTAATTGTTAATCGTGTTTATTACGAATTGCTTACTTTATTTTACAAAATCCCAAAAATCCAATCATGGTATTTATTGATTTTATTTTAGGAATTGATCACATTTAGTACTTGTTCCCTTGGGTTTGATATCCTTGGAATACTTTCAAGTAAAACTACATCGATTCTAATACGCTTGCTAAAGGTCAGTCAAGTTTTTGGCGCCGTTGCCGAGGAATGACGTTCTAATTGTGATCTTTTCCTTTATTTTGTTTAATTGTTTATTTTTTCTTTGAAATTGAAGGTGTTTATGCTTTTGAGACGCACTCGAATTTTGGAGAATCAAGATGTTATTCCTTTTATACCCAAAATTGAAAGAGTTTTGAGCGCAAATCGATCCAACCAAAGAAGGGCAAGGATGGAAGGGATGGCTAGACCTCAAGGTGAGGTAGAGAATGGTAGGGTTGAGTAAGGTCAATGAGGTTTGGATGGAAACCAATTGCCGAGTCAAATGAATATGAGGGAGATACAAAGGCCAGTCATTGAAGCATCACCTTCTTGCATTAGATTGAGCCTAGCCGCCCTAAATTATGAATTGAAGTCTATTCACTTTAGTATGTTGCCATCATTCAATGGGTTTCCATCGAAGGATCTGCTCACCTTCTTGAGGGAATTCTACACTACCATCCAAACCTTCCCTTTTCTTGGTTTGATGAAAAATGAGCTTAGGATGAAGTGTTTTCCCTACACAGTGAAGGATTAGGCTAAGACATAGTTGATCAACTTACCAGAAGGGTCTCTTGGGAATTGGGAGGAGATTTATGAAAATGTCATGATGAAGTACTATTCTCCTCAAAAGACGGTCGAGTTGAGAAATAAAATTTGTTCCTTTTCTCAATTGGAGGGCGAGCCATTCCATGAAGCTTAGGAGCGTTTCAAGATGTTGTTAAGTCAATGCCCACACCACCAATTCTCATTGGCATTGCTCACCCAATTATTTTATGATGGATTAACGATGCATGGGCAAACCTTGGTGGACACTGCGGCGGGTGGATATTTTGGTGACAAGACGACCGAAGAAGTCTATGACATTTATGAGATGCTTGCCACAAACTCCCAACAAAAAGCAATAAGAGGAAGAAGATCGGGCATACATGAGGTAAACACATCTTCTTCTCCCGATTTGGCTTCCCGAATTGATGAATTGTCTAGAAAGTTGAACATGTTGATTAGTAGGGGAGCCAATGTTAGACAACAATGCTCTTTTTATGGAGTGATGGGACACAATGATTTGACTTATGGGATGACATAAGGAGTGGGTGTTGGTTGTGATGAAGTGAATTTTGTGGGAAGGAGGGGGGATTCCCAAATGCTCAACTTAGGAATGACTCTTACTCAAACACTTATAATCCAAGTTGGCGAAACCACCCAAATCCCTTTTGAAAGGACCCAAACTTCAATAATAACTCATATAGACCAATGGGATTCTCGACACATCAACCAAGGCCACCACCACCTTACCCACAACAACCACCCCAACCACTACCCCAACAACCTAACCAAGACAAAAAGCCACCATTAGAGGACATGTTTATGCAATTGATGTCTAAGTTGGAAGCTAGGGATGCCAATATGGATCAAGTTATCCAAACCCAAGAAGCTACCATTCAAAACCAACAAACCACCATCCAAAATCCTGAAAGACAAGTTGGTCAAATCGCTAAGGCTATTTCGAATAGGAAAAAGGGAAGCTACCAAGTACCTCTCAAGTGAATCCCAAGGAGAGTGTGATGTCAATTACTTTGAGAAGTGGGAAATAGCTTGAGAAGCCAAGTGTGGGCGAGGAAATCATCAAAGCTAAGGGAAAGAAGCATATTGGAGAAGAACCTAAGAAGGTTGGGGAAACTAAGGAAGAAAAAATGTCAAACCAATAACTACCCTCCAACTAAACAAGTGAGGTCAAGCCTTATGTGCCACCTCTTCCATTTCCTCAATGGTTGAAGGAACCCAATGTGGCCTCTATTCCATTTCCTCAAAGGTTGAAAGTTCATACTCAAGCCAAAGAGTTTGAGAAGTTTCTTGGGATGTTTAGGCAGTTGGAATTAAACATTCCCTTCATTGAGGCCTATGCATAGATGCCCAAGTATGCTAAATTTCTAAAGGAGATTGTGACTAGGAAGAAGAAATTGGAGGAATATGCGACGGTAGCTCTAACCGAAGAGTGTAGTACAGTATTGTAAAATAGGCTACCTCAAAAGCTTAAGGATCCATGGAGCTTCACTATTCCTTATTCAATTGGGGATGTTAACATCAAGAAGTCCTTATGTGACTTGGGATCTTCGGTCAACGTTATGCCTTCTTCCACATTCAACAAGCTTGGGATTGGTCAAATTATGCCTACAACTATTTTACTCCAACTTGCCAACCGTTTCTTCAAACATCCTTTGGGAGTGATGGCAAACGTCTTGGTAAAGGTTAGTAAATTCTATTTCCCGCTTATTTTTATGTGATTGACATGTATGATAAGTTAGATCTCCCCATTATACTTGGTAAACCATTTTTAGTAACGAGGAGTGCTCTAATTGATGTGAATAAAGGGAAATTAACCTTTAGGGTTAGGAGTGAGACACAAGACTTTAATGTTTTTAGCTTGATGATATTGGTGATGATGTTAAAATGGTAGAGTCTTGTTGCATGTTGTCCACCAATGCCAAGCCACACCCTTTAGGTGTTAAGGAAGAGAAAGGGGAGCCTAGTGAAAAACCCAAGGAGCGGCCAAAAGAGCAAAACCAAGAGAGAACACCTTGTAGAAAGGAAGCTAATAATTTGGAAAAGGTTTTAGGGTTAAAAGATAAAATCAAAGAAGAATGTGATGTCTTTGTTGTTGAGGGTGAGTTCTTTAATGGCCAACATGTTTACTATTTGCCACAAAAAATCATGTTCTTTGGAACCCAAAAATTTCAATGTATGGTCCATTTTTAATTTCGCAAATTCATGCATCTGGTGCCATTGACATTTTGCTTAATGATCACAAATATATCAAGGTCGATGGAAAGAAGTTGAGACCATACAAGAAATCCACTACAAGGACTATTTGGAGACCCAAATAGATCCTCATCACTGTCCAAAAAAGACATTAAACTACCTTTTGTCCGCAATGACGTTAAACTATGTGTATCCTTTACTTTTTGCATGCTTATATTTTATTTGCGTAGAATAAAAGTGGGAGTGTTTATATGCCTTCTTAACTCTTATGCCCTATATCATGCATATATATTTGTGTCCACTCACTTTTCTTGTCTTATGCCTTAAGTGGAGTCGTGCAATCAAGGAAGGAGCAAAAGCAAGCAAAGTGAAAAATAGAGAAGCTTTCTTAACCTTATCCCTCTTTACTTTACATGTCAATTTGGATTTGTCTCCTTGTTTATAGCTCTTGTTAGGTTGATCCGGCCTTATTTTGTAGAACATTGGGGACAATGTTCAAAATAA
>CAODLS010568396.1:0-20697 GCA_948243855.1 Flueggea neowawraea | reverse complement strand
ATTATAAATGGAGGAGACATCATTATGTTATCCCCAGCAACACGTACCAGCATCCCATGCTTCTCACATTGTGCTCCAAAATATGCACCAACCCCTATATCCAAGGCGCAACATGTTGTATTAGCAAAGGAAAGACAAAAGAATGACAAGCACCAAAAGGATTGTTCATAAACATAAGAATATAACAAGTCATATACCAACCATCAAAGATCTTCTAAAAATACTTTTATTTTAGTCTCGAATCATATTCCTTTAAGTTCTATCAACAGGCACTAAGGTCTTCTGAACTTCTATTAATTTAATTTTATCTTATTTTTATTTTGGAGAATATTCCTCTTAGTTATGAGTAAAAAGATGCATTACAAAGATTCATTCCCTTGAGATTCTTTTTCTTGCCATCTAATCTCTTCAAATATTTTTGAAATCAATATTTTCTTGTGTATAGTGCTTGAGAACATGTTTTTAGATAGCTGGTAGAGAAAGAAATGATAACTAACATCTCTCTGCAAAATTAGTTTTCAGAAACAAAAATTGTCCATTTCCTGTACGTGTGTAATATACATATAAGGGTGATTAAGAAAGAAAAAAAAATTACCCCATTCAGGAGGAAATGGACTGCTGGTGACTTGTTATCAGCAAACTCTGTACCAAGAATCAAGCCAGTGCCCCGAATCTGCAAACAGAAAGATAAATGATGCTAGATTCTGGCAATTCTGTTGTCTTATGTTTCAAGTTAGGATCAAACATAGAATATACCTCCCCTATGATTGGACTATCAGAAAAGGCCTTCAGACCATCTTGAAACTTTGGACTGATGCTTTTTACTACATCAACCATATTTCTTTCCCTGGAAAACAAGAATGAAAAACTTGAGCTTGCTACAACTGCTAACAGGAATCATCTACTTATTGTTTACCTGAATATTATTTACATATAAAAAATATCCTTTTCATACGGCAATAATGCTGAAATTTTGTAGTGTAATTTATTGGTAGAAAATCAAATTTTCACGCCTCAGGCCAAGAATTAGAATGGCATTTCCAGTCAATTGTCGATATTGCTTGCAGTGAGAAACTATATCAGAAAAATTACGTTTATCTTATTATAGTTCACCTTATTTCAGAGTCTCAGCATGAAATCAATATTTTAGTATGTGCCTGGAATGTAAATCTCAGAGGAAAAAAAAAAAAGAGACGCACTTGTAAAGCTTAAGGGCTTCGATTGCAACAGCACATGCTACAGGGTGGCCCGAATATGTGAATCCATAAGAAAAAGAACCTGAAAAAAAAAAATTAGGTAATTAAGTCTAAAATATAGAAATAAAGACTTGTTGATAACTGAATCCACGAGAGGACATACCAAGTTTGTTGCTTTGAGAGTAAATTTCTGATATTTCAGGGTTCACAAGAACAGCTCCAATTGGCATATACGCAGAAGAAAGGGCCTGGAAAAGCCAATGTAAGAACACAGAGTAAAGTACAGTCCCAGCACATCAGTCATCAGTAACCAACCTTCGACGCCTTACCTTTGCTAGAGATACAAGGTCTGGTTTAATGTTGTATTTGTCACAGCCAAACATTGTCCCAAGCCTACCAAATCCACAGATCACCTAAAATAAAAGATTGTTACATAAACTATAAAGAAAACAAATTGTTTTTTTTTCCAGAATGAAAACCAAACAGTACTTCATCCACAATGAAAAGAATGTCATATTTTTTCACTACAGCTTGAACCTGATGGAAACAAAATTAGAAGTAATTAATGTGCTTGCAGAATAATTAATTTCCCACAAAAATAACGAAAAAATATGTTCACTGTTACGGAAGACAGAGAACCAAATAGCTGGTAGTACTAAAATATGGCAGGACTACTGACTAAGAACCAGTCTTGTTTGAAATTTCATATAGAATGAGCTCTCAAGTATCAAGATGATTAAGCAATCATACCGCCAGGTGACGGTCAGTATCATGATAGCATAAAGCATTTTAAGAACCATTTTCTGAAGCTTTTTGTTGGCAAAATATTTAATTTGCTAGGTTTTCATGTTGCGAAGCAGCCAGGTGTTAAATTTTGGTCAGCTTATAACCGAAGCTAGTTTTGGTTTCTTTTTGCGGTAACAACTTTCACACTAGTTGTCAACAGCAGCACAAAATATTACCAAATCACATCACTGGTTGCCCCAACTGCTCAATACATGTGAAGGATATTTCACAAAAAACACAAGGGGCCCAATTAATTCATCCATAGATCTTACCTGGAAGTCAAATCCTTGTAACCATAGATCTTAGCAAATAATATTGATATCACTTATATTCACTTCAACTACACTCACATTTCATAAGTAATGACATGTAAGACAATTTACATCAAGATTTCACCATTTAATCTATAAGAAAATATTTTTCTTGACTAGAATATGACCATTTTAAGGATATTTAATATGTTTTGTTGCTACAAACCTTTTCAAAATAAGTTGCAAGAATATTAGCCAGCATTCGTAATTTTGAAGAGATCTCCAAGAAGAATCATTGTTACGACTGATTATCGTCTCTGGTCCCTCTTTAAAAATAAGATTCTCCAAATTTTTGGCTAACCTAGTCGAGAACATCTCCTCTGTCTCACCTGAAAAATGAATTAGCGTGCTCATTAATGAACTGCATCTAATTAGATAAAACATCTTAGGAGTCAGAAAATCCATATGACTACCTTGAAGACGATAACGACAATAGTGAGGGCAGTCTGTGTGCAGTACAAATGGAGCAGGCAAATCAAACTTTTGATGCAAAGCTGGAAGGCGGTTAAATAAAGTAATTAATCAATAGAACAAAGAAAGATTTAACATGTTTTCCAGTAATATGTTAATTCATTGAGTATCTGTAAATCATTTTACCCAGATAGACTTGCAGATATCAAAGTTGAACCATGGTAACTGCCAAGAGCAAATACAAAATGATTAATAATTGTAAAAATGCCCGAAAGAGGTCTAAAAATAATTAAATAATAAGGAATGAATGAAATCTGATATTCTTTTCAAAAAAGAAAATTGTTGATAAAACTTTCAAACTTACGCTTTTGAACGAGCTATAAATTTCTTCTTATTGGGTCTTCCAAGAGCATTATTGTAATACCAAACCACTTTGACCTACAATGAGTAGTTCAGAAAAAAGGAATTAATGATGTTATAGTCATCAACTCTCTCTCTAAACACTGGCATCTTGGACTAAATACCAAAAGCACGTTGTTCATTTCGTGATAATTTGGTCTCACTATTTTTATTGTCTAGTTTGAAGCCATATAATACTTGAATATTCTTCTAATTTGCACCATTAAATGATGGTGACTGCAGAACTATTTAAATTTTTAAGTGGAAAAATTGGTTTGAAACCGTACATCGGAGTCCATTTTATTAAAATATAAACATAATGAAATAAATTTATTGGTCGATGGCTTCATTCTGTTCATGTATTTTTCTTATCTATTCAAGGTTTTTATTAGTGTTACAGCTTACTTTGAACAAAACTGCTTAAATGTTGGTTATCAACCATTCAATTGTGTCTTAAAAATAAATAAAATAACAAAATTTAAAATGATCTGCAGGCAAAATTAAAGAGCAGACCTGAGTGCCATTGGCTTCTGATCCACTATTTGTAAAGAAGGCTTTTGACATTTTTGTTGCAGTGAAAGTTTCTACAAGTTCCTTTGCAAGATCCTGAAAAAATCTGCAGGAGAGAAACTGTCAGTCCTATCAACTAATGAACATGGTAGATTTTCTGCATTGGAAAGGCAAAAAGTCATGAAAGATTAACCAATCGTCTTATAAACACGTAGATCAGAAAACTGAAAAAGGCCAATAATATTTATGCTTTTGTTATTCTGCATTCAAAGTACAATATCAAGAAACAGAATACATTTTGGCAGTAAGAAATTAGGGGAAGAAAATAATACCAAAGAAGGTTTTGTGGTACGACTCCAGAATGAGTGGTAAAATGGCAACTTATTCAATTGTTCTGTTGCAGAAGCCACAAGCAGTGGTTCATTTCCCCCTGCAAAAGCCACACTCACATCAGCAACCAGTTTCAACTTTTCCACCTATAATTGCAAGATGATTCAGGTTCACACTCGTCGTACAACCACTGTAGTGGGTGATCAGTAGGGGACTGTGTGCCATTCAATACCTTAATAGGTGGGAATCTTAACTCTACTGAACCCCTAAAACTTGAACCCTTGTCTAGAAGGTGCAAACAGATTCATATCTGCAGCAGCTACCACCAATGGTGGTAATTTACTGGTAAACTTGAGCATTATTTTCAGCAATTGGATTATTTAATTAAAGTTTCTAGTATGAGTCTAAGTTCTTGATTAAGCACAATTACCATAACAAAAGCCTTAATACATTTGGAATACTGTTACCAAAATGTTTATCTGTTTTTCTAATTCATACTTTCAAAAATTAAAGCAGATTTCATTTATTTGAATATGAGACAAGTTAGTTCTAATGTAAACCCAGATGTGAAGCCAAGGAGATTGTAATGATGATGCAATTGAAATTTTAGTCTAGCAAAAGCAGTTATATTTTTCATTCTTAATTTTAAACTCAACCAAGTCACTTGATCAGATCTGATACTTGTGTATTTTGTCACTCCGATCAGATGAGCTGCAAACAAGCAATCTCAAACTGGCATCCAAAATAGCGAAAGGAAATAAGCATGTATTGTAAATTTCTAGAATATAATACCTAATGCTGTGCACCAAAGACCGGCTAGAGTGTCAAGATATTTCTTCCCATTCATATCATAAACATAGCTACCCTGCAAAATTGATCAGCTCGCAGTTGATTTTATAATTTAGAAGGCAAAATGTTTTATAACTAAGATGCATATACAAGTATACCTCAGATTTCTCTATGACAAGAGGATTCAAATCAGTAGTCTGCCACCCAGCAGTGAAAGGTGCCAGCATATCATGCCCCTTAAAGCTGCAAACCAAAATCTGTCAGCAACTAAGCATCCATCAAACTGAAGTCCTACTTGTTTAAATGCAGGCATGACAGCCATTACACGAAAACATTGCAGATCTGTACATATCGATAACTTATTAACAAATTACACTAAAAAAATAGATGGATAGACGAAAGGAGAAAATTTCGTCAGTAAGAATGTGTGATATAAATAGAGAACATACCCATTATTGAATTCAGAAGTTGAATCTTCTTTTTGCACAGATGCCTCTGTACTACTATACCACCTGGCAAGCAACGGTGCCCGAATAAGATGCTTGGGTGAATTTGGTGTTCCAGAAGCCGCACATGTTTGAAGTATGACCCAAGCTGAAATGAAAGCATTTGAAGTAGAAAGGTATTAATGATGGCATAAAGAGCAAGCAGAAAGAACAACATTTCTCTGTTCAAACGAACGTTGCAACAAAAAATCAGTAATTACATACGAACACAGACAATATTATTATAAAAGACTGTACTGCTTGTATATTTGAGATTAAATAACTTATCCGACAGAATCATTACTGTAAGAACACATCTCTTTTCCTTCTTTTTTCCAGGTTTCCATTATTATTTAACTTCACGTACAACACTACCAAAATATTCAAACAATTGAAAGCAATAGAAACAACAACAGAAAAGGGAAACATCAAGAATGTACAGCTAATGAATTACTAATGAAACA
This sequence comes from Flueggea neowawraea, assembly GCA_948243855.1. Taxonomy (NCBI): domain Eukaryota; kingdom Viridiplantae; phylum Streptophyta; class Magnoliopsida; order Malpighiales; family Phyllanthaceae; genus Flueggea; species Flueggea neowawraea. The sequence continues at coordinate 15,016 of CAODLS010568396.1, read as the reverse complement.
AAAAAGAAATTGCTTTTATTTGGCTGTGACCTCAAACAACATCAACAGAAATGATTATTGGCAAACAAATCAGCACTAAAAACTACAGTATTCGGTCTCATTTTAAGCTATTTAATTCAGTTAATTAGGAAACAACAATTGAAAAGAGTAACAGAGTTTTCCATTTTCATCAAAAAGAATTTTGAACACGAAGAATTTCCTTTCGATGTCAACATTCATTTGGCAAGCAGAAAGAAAAAAGAAAAGGAAAATGAAAAAAAAGATATGCATATATACATAGAACTTACAAGAATAAAACATGCCAGAACATTGGAAACTCTCCAAAAATAAAGATGAAAATGTTAGACAAAACCCAAAAGTTGAGTTATATGAACAATGACTGAAAAGTGAAAGCTGACCAACAAAAATAATTCTCCCAAGAAAATTTTCCTACTAACCAAACAGAACAATGAAACTCAATGGCTGAGATTTTCTATAATCGAGTTCAACTGTATTTGGCCAACACAAAAGGCAAAAATAAAAAGGGCACAAAAAAAGAAAGATCGATGATGCAACTTCTGTAGAATATAAAATTCTACCAATAAAGGAACAACAATAAGTTCACTCTTTCTCTATCAAAATTTGAGTTCATTTCCAAGATTCTGGTACCAACTCAATAGAACCAGACAGATCTAAGCCTCAAAGAACCAAAAAAAAATGGCAAACAAGAAATGAACATATGATCAACTGTTAATGAAGTGGGCGCATTCAAATATTATTGAAACCAACCCGTCACCAAATTTACAAAAATACAGCCACACAGAAGGGGAAGAAAAGCAATATTACGTGAGAGAGATGATCAAGAAATTCTGAAATACAGAAACAAAAAGAATCTGCTAGAAAAGTGAGGATCTTGTTTCATGGGTACGATGAAAAGATACCTTGGATGATTTGAAAGAGGATCGAAGGAGAGTGTAAGGAGCCATGTGTTTTGATTTCGTCAAGACAAACACTAAAGCATGCAAAGAAGAAAGGAGGAGAATGAGGTGGTGGTGTCAGAAAGTAATACTGAAAGACGCCTCTTTTATCTTGTCCAAGAGAAATGTTATTTGGGTACTCTTCTATGCATTCCAAATCTTCATATGATATTTTCAGTATTAATATTGAATCATACTCTCCCCGTCTCATAATTATTTTTTATGAGAATTAAAAAATTATCATTTAAATAGTTAAATTGATTTAATTTTATAATTTTTTTATTAGAGTTAACTATTTTTATGAGAATTAAAAAATTATAATTTAAATAGTTAAATTAAATTAATTTAATTTCATAATTTTTTTAGATATATTATTTGAGTAAATATATTATTAATTAATGAATTATATAAAATAAATAAAAAAATATTGTAATGTTATTAATAATAAATATAATAAAAAATTCAGCATAGAATATTTTGTAGTAAGATCTAACAACAACATAGAATTTTCATTATACGGCAGAAATTATGTTATTAATACTGAATTTTAGAAATAATTTTATGTTTTATAAGAGTTTTGTAATAATTTTGAAAAATATGATAAGATATAGCAATACTGTACTAAAACAAAGTTTAAAAAATTATAATTCAGTTATAGCTAATTTAATGTAAAAAAATAGATATAGCAATACTTTTTTCCGGTTAGCTGCGAAAACTTTTCTTTCCAATTTTTCTCATTTTCAACAACAACTTAAAACATATCTATAAGAGTACTGTTATATTTATATTTATTTGTTAATTGGAAAATATATTTTTTAATTGAAAATATAATTAATTATTTGTGGGCCATGATTGGTTAATTGAAAAGAAAAAATTATATTAAATAAGAAACACAAACGTAAAAAAAGTGGTGAGTATAGATAAAGAAAAAAATTATTAATTAATGAGAAAGAGAGCCTCCTAAAAGAGCTTACTAAAAAAGTCTTTTTAGCATTCCTCTTGCTATAGTTATTTGGGCCACCATGCCACATAATCATTTTGTTTCTTTCCACATATATATATAAGCATGTGAATCATCACCGCATCATTTATGCTGTGTAAATTAGATAGATTCAACATTGGTTTAAGAGCGGATAAGGATCAAAACGGCTGCTAAATGACTTAATTTTAGCGGTGATAATTCGTGTTAGTCGTATCATATTATTTTATTATCACAGATCATTATACATTTATTATATATCATATAAATATTAAAAAAATTAATTTTGTGTCATTCATATCATATCATAATTATATATACTTTAATCATATTATCATATTAAAAATTTATCAGCCTTACTTAATTTGCCATAACACAAAAGGGTACTTGACCATAAAATTCTTTACGGAACCTTTTTCAAAGTTGTGTTCAAGTATCACTTAAAAACTAAACTAATTTATTTGAGTTGTGAGGATGACATAAGTTTTAAGATATATGTGTGTCTCTTTGATGAATATGGATATTACGTTTTTGTCACTCTCTCTAGTTTTCTATAATACTAACTTTTTTTTTTAAATTGGCAGTGATGTCTTACACAATGACAACCAAGAATTATTTTCACTTAGAGATGCTAGTGAATGACATCACAAAGATTGACAGTAATTTTAATAGTAAATGAATGGACAATGATTAAATTAAAATTTAATTATTATTTTTTTAAGTTTAAGAACTTAAAAATTATTATAATAAATTATATATATATATCAGGTCTTGTCAGCGGCAGAGCCTTGACCCCACCTTCTAGTCCATCACTGGTTTTACACGGATGTTGATAATACTTTTAGCTTGTTTAGTATAGATCTTTAAGATAATAATAGAAGAAATTCGGTCCATGAAGTTGTCACGACCCGTTTTTGGACCATGACCAACGTACGAGGTGAACCATATGTGAAAGTTCGGCACATCTCGCACAAGCCTTAAAGATCAAACAACTACTCAAATGCATACTATTAGTCAGCTTATTAATCATATTAAAATATTATACATATATTAAGTTTTAGAAAAATAATATCCCGAATATTAAACATAATTGTAATACCAAATACTAAATAAGTAATTTAAATAAAATCGTTAAATAATATCTATCAGATACAAGTCATAACCCATTACCCGGTGTGAAACAACTAACATAACAGAAACTCCGCTCCAACAATAGGACACTCACTGCTAACAAGGGCACCTCAATGAGCGCGGAAGATCGAACAACCGCTATCAAGAATACCTGAAAGGTGAAGTAAAAATAAACAAGGAAAAAGAAGGGGGTATGAACCCAGTGAGGAATAACCCAGTGAGGAAGTTTGAAAAACATATTGAAATATTTATTTAAAAATATTCAAACATTCAGCATACAGAACTGACCAATTTATTCACCAACATATGCCAAACGTTTAGACAAAGTATTTATCCCAAAATACTTTTAATTTCAGAAACCAATACGTAGTACATAAACTTCAGAACAAAACATTTATTTCAAAAAATATTCTTAAATACAGAAAGAACATTTTCTATGGAGAATACTTTGAAATTCATATCAAACAGTTATCATCGAAATCGTAATAAATATTGAAACATAATATTTGTTTCTAAAACAATCAAGGTTTCCACAACTAAGGTTTTCACGTAAGTCAGATTTTTAGGACTTCTTATCCTTTAATTATTCCAAATTAAATGTCATGTCCAGACATATCAAAAACAATATATATATATATATAAAAGACACAGCCTATGTGTCTGAAGCTGTTATCCGCTCACCTGGACGCCAAGCAATTAATCCAGAGCATGATCCACCGGTGAATGGATTAGTCTCATTGAAAACCAAACAAAGCTAGAATAAACATATCACAAACAAATCAAACATATTATTGTGGTTGTACCAAAAATACGTGCAAATGCATATGCAAACCTAAATGCTCAAACAAACCCCAAGAATCTATTTCGGGTAAAATTCTAACATAATAACTCAAATATTACGCCTCGGTGTAAAATTACACTTTAGTTCCCGAAATATCCAAACTTAATATTTTGGTCCCAACCTTCCAAAATAACATATTAAACCTCATAGAATCTCAAAATATCTAGATTAATCCTCAAACACGTGTAAGATTATATTCTAGCCCACAAAGGGCAAATATCTCATTTGGTCCTCAAAATGGAAAATTACACAAATAGTCCTTAAATTTGATTAAACCGGTAGAAATTAAATCTAAACACTCACATTTGTTCTAATCAACCTCAGGAACTCAAATTTATAATTGGTTTCCCAAAAATAACTCCACATTTCCAAAAATTGCACAAAATTTGAACATAACCCTAGCCCATTCAAAACAACATCAAATCTCTTGATTTAAGGCTTGAATAATGTTTATCTAACCTCAAACAATCATAATATAACAACCTACGACTTCCATTTCAACAGAACCACTCAAAATCTGAAACCAACTTCAAATTCGGCATAAAACCCAAAATCTGAATTTAAAGCATGAAATGGAAGAAATGAAGAGATTAGAAATGTAATCTTACCTCTAAGAATGAAATAGGGGCAATGAGAAGCACCAGGAATGCATTCTAGGTTTTACATTACTAGTATAATGAACATGCGCGTTGCGCTTGTGGTTTGTTTCACTGTAATTTGAGATTAGGAAATGTATTTGGATTGATCGGTTGTTTCGTGGTAATTGGTAGCTACTAGTTTAGTTTCTGTTGATCTAGTTAAACTATCAAATGTCTGATATTGTACGCATTTGTGGCTGTCGATTGTCATGATGTTGGAGGATCTTGGAGTAGTTGGAGGTTGAAGCCAATTATGTCCCTAAGGAAGCATGCTTAGCTCTCCTCAACTTGTTTGGTTTGTAATATTACTATTAATTTAATTCAAAAAGGTTCTGCCTCTGGGGATGTGTTTTTTAGGGTTGTATTACTCCTTATAAAATGATGTCTAAGTGTCCTCGCACTATTAACATATTAGTAAAATAGTAAGTATTACTGATTTGAAATGAGATGCAGAAATATATGTAAGTATTAGTGATAGTAAAATGAGGCATGTGATAGAATTTATTGTAATGAAGAAATTATGTAATTTTTGGTATTTAAAACAAAACAAACAACTTAATTTGTTGATTTTTTCTTTTAAAAAATTAATTGGCAAATTATCCACATCTCCATCCATTTGTTGTTGGCTCCTCGTCTCCTTTCTTTTGCGATGCGTAAGCTTTCCACTATTTGTATGTTCAACATCCAACTTCTTCTCTATCTCTTTGATGGTTTTGTTTTTTTTTTCTTTTTCTGTCTTTTGTCTTTTGTCTTGAGTTGTCGTGTCTTCTTCAATCACTAGAATCTATTGAGCAATGTTGTCTTCGATGTCATCTTTTGATTTTGTAGCATTCTCTTATTTGACTTAACTCTTATTATTCCTTGTGTGCTTGACTTCAGGTGTGGGCTCTTCTTCGATAGGTTGAATTTCTTGTGCGATGAGGCAGTTAGTATTTTGGGAAGCATTTTTGAAGATATTAGAAATATGTATTCTTTGTCTTGGAATGATACTAGTTTTTTGTAGAATTTGCTTTTATATTTTTTGTTTCCCTGTTTGCAATTGATTTTGTTTAGTATTGTTATCATTAGAAATGACAATGCAAATGTGATTGAGTTGATTGTACTGATAAATTACCTTAGTTGTGGAGTTAATATAAGTATGTACTTGACATTTTAGAAGATAAAATGCTTGATCAAAAAGTGTCACTTCAACGTCATGTGTTCCATCTGAGACTTGTAATCTTAAGTAAAACCTGCACAAGCATTGTTGTGATAATCGAACTTAGTCTATATAAATTTGGATGTGCAAGTTCATTAGTACTATTCTATTTAGGTTACCTTGGTATGTAAGATGTGGTTTCTTTGCAAGTTTCGCAATATGTTCGTTCTTTCTCGTCTTCCAATATCTTTGTCTTGGAGTATTTTTTGCATGTGTTATGCCATGATTCTTCCTTGTTAATTATTGATTTGATATTTGCTTGGAATGTTACTTTGTGTTGCAATATTGTTAAAGATTAAAGGAACGTTTAAGTGTTGTAAAATTTGTAGACAAGATGTAGTTCACTAACAATTTACTTCATAAGTTGTGCCGCCAATAATTTCTTCCAAAGATATTTTTCTTGCTTGATCTAATTCTATAGAGGGTCCATATAGAATCTTTTCTTTTTCCTTTGTTGACATGACATTGAAGCTGTGACATAAAACTGAAATTAGAAGAAATATGTGCTTATTGACCTAACCAGTTAAGTTTATTTATTATATAGAAGCCTTTGTCACATTGCTTATGAATTCGCATGTGCAAGCAAGCGTAGGCACACAAAAAAAAAAACAATCATGATCATGACTCAAAACAAAAGAATTCATATATATTCGGACCAATAATGTTCTAGAATGAGAGAAATAGCAAAAGATGTAAATTGAATTAATGCACATGTACATTAAAAGATTTGTTAGTTTTCTAAAAGATTTCATGCACATGTACTACAATTTGTTAAACATTTTTTTAACTTAATTTGTTAAGTTCCGGTATTGTATTTTTATCGTGGCTGCATAAAATTGATGTGTTGCAATTTTATTGTCAGATTCATATTGATGTATACAGTTCATATTCCTGATACATGTCTGAAGGAATTTTGGAATAAATTTAAGACAAGTAAGTTTGAACTAAATTCGAGTGTCGATGTAATCATGTACTAACATAAGATTTGATAACTTTGAATTTATTAAATTGATCTATTCAATTTAAAAGAACCTCTTTAAAGATAATATTTTGGGCTTGTTTGGGAATGACTAGCATATAGGAGTTTAGCAGCAAATAGCATGTTTTTTTTACCAAACCTCCTTGTTTGGAGCCATACAATATTTTAAAACGAATTATTTATAAATCTGAAATTACAGTGTTACCCTTCTATAAGTTTACTCTTTCAATAACAAATTTTCTTTAATTTAAAATGCAAGGGTGATTTTGAACTTTCACAAACATCAACAACAAACAAAATTGTTGACATCACTATCAATTTTCACTATTATAAAATACAAAGATGCATATACAATATATGCTATATACAAAATATGTTGTCTCGAAATAAGTCCTTTATGTATATATTCCATTCAAATCTCTTTTTTTTTTCTTATTTTAGTAAAACTTTGGTAGTTGACATGTAAGTTCCTCTTGATAATGCTACATATAATTGACCATGAGAAAAAATATGTTGAGGTAAATCGACTCTTACATTAAGAATTGCTTATCATTGTGCTTTATTTATCGTCATAGCCAAGCATAACTGTATTGGGAATTGCCTTCTGACCAATTTGAAAGGATATCATTCATGTTCAGATGGAGAAAATTGTATCCTTGGTAATAAAACCTATTTTCCACCATGTTGTTAAACTGAGATTTTTGCATAGATAACATTGTTAGAGAAACTTTTGCACACCATTCTTGTTCCGTTGCAAAGACTATTTACAAGATCCAAATTTCTCAACAATATAATATTATAGTAAATTTTTAACACTAATTGATGAGGAGGAAGGCCATTCAAGTATAAATTAATCAAAAATTCTTCTGGATAATAGCCCAAGAAAAATTGAGGTGTAGATGAAAGAAAGATACGTGGGAGTGTGAGACTTTTTATGTGTTGTGTTTGACTATTATGCTGTCAATTTAAGTGTTATTCGATTCAGAGAGGGAGACTGTTGTCAATTGAAGTGTTATCCGATAAGGAGAGGAAATGGGTCAATTGAATTTTTTTTGCCACCGTAATTGTTGGTGGGAAACTATTTTACATTATTTGGGACTATTTTGTTGCTGTTGGGGAAATATTTTCTTGCCACCGTATTTTTTTTCCCACTGTAATTGTTGCTGGGAAACTATTCTTCATTATTTGGTGCTATTTTGTTGGTGTTGGCAAAATATTTTATGGGCACCGTATTTTTCTTTGCCTTCGTAATTTTTGCTGGGAAACTATTCTTCATTATTTGGGGTTATTGTTGTTGGAAAAATATTTTCTTGCCACCGTATTTTGCTGGGAAACTATGGGAAAATATTTTGTTGCCACCGAAATTGTTGATGGAAAGCTATTTTTTTGCCACCGAATAAACCGTATGGTGAAGATATATTTTTAAAAGGCATTTTTAAGGGCATTTTGAACAATATATTTTTGATTTTTTAACATATGTATTTTTTAATATAGTATAGATTTGTGAAGCTATAGAGCTTTAGGAGTTGTTTAGTCATAGAAAACATTTTATGTTTTCCGTTTTCTTTTCTTTTAATAGTTTTGCAATTTTTAATTTTTTAAATGGAAATTTAAAAAATAGAGAATCATGACTAGTTGTGGAAAATACTTTTTGTTTTCTTTTTCATCAATATAAAATAAGTTGTTTTAGATTAAAAGATCTATGATATGTTACTTGAAAAGATAACTAAATCTAATTATACGTAAAAAATAATCGTCATATATGAAATTTCAACTGATAACAATATATGGCCCTTTAAAATTGAATGTGAATGTAATTAGTGTTACAGAATTATTCTCAGATTTGGCCCAATTACTAATTCTTTGTTTCATAATTATTAGAAAGTACAAGAAATAGAAAAAAATGCTGAAAATAAAAAAAAAGATCAAAAATAAAAAGAAGAAATGTAGGGGATAGAATAAGAAGAGCAGCATCTTTTCCAAATTAGAAAACACGCTGCCTTTAACAAATGTAATTTTGAAAACATTAAATAGGTGTTTTCTGAGTAAGAATTTGGCAAATTAGGAAAGCAGGTTTCCAAATTTCTAAATCAGGAAATATTACAACGTGAAAGCAAACAAGATCTATACAATGTGATAGTATGAAGAATTGATTAATCAAATACTAACTTCGAAGTACAGCGGATTACAAACACAAATAGGTAGGATCGATAGATGCGAGCCTCACAATCGAACCACGATTGTTTGATTGACGAGAACGATTTACTGAATCGCAACCTAGATGCCTACTTCGGATTGGTGTTGCAGGTTTCAACTATGGAAGAAGAATCAATTATTCCCTTGAGAGTGAGAGGGGCGATGGTTAGGAAAAGAGAGTGAGTATGCTTCTCTTTTCTATTTCTAATCTTATGTCTCACTTATAGGGTTTCCTACACATAATCCTTGTATGTGTGGACACCAGTTGTGTTTCTCCTAATTATATTAGGAGGCTCACAACTAGTTAGTTAACAATTAGTTGGGCTCATTAGTTGAACCCACAACTAATGGATTCACGTTTCACCCGTTAACGTCACGAGTGGACCCAATTTTCAAACATCTCCCGTTGGCACATGACGTTATGGAATTTGGTCATGCTACATGATTGGTACCCACTTAATCATGGTCGATCTTCTCGTCATATATGTTGACTTTAGTTTTGATGATGATGTGTACAAAACATCCATAAAAGAGGTTCAAAGATGCATACTCTGTGATTTGTGGCCATAATGCACGTACAAGATTATCTAAGCACGTTGCCTTATGCAATACTGGCTTCTATACACATAAAACATGAGCAAAGCACCTAGATTTGAATGGCACTACAAACAATGATAATCATACATTGTTCTAAGCACGCAGAGGGCAGACTAAGCTCATGGAATTACATGGAAGATCATGCTATGCACGTAGCGGAGAGGCTAAAGATACATATAAGTGGCACGTAGAAGGATGCAGGAAAGCACAAAGAGTGTCAAATGTGCTATCTTTGAAGAACTGACCTCTACACACCTAGACGAGCTACAGATGCGGACAAAGTCAAGATGCTCCTCAGGATTTAAATTTGAATATTCCTGACATATGCCGACGTGAAAATCAAAGGTGCAATCTTGAAGAATCAACAAAGCACGTTGGCACAATGACTAAGCACGTAGATGGTCAAGCCTACGCACGTAGATTGTCTAAGCACGTAGACACAAGCTTTCACAAAGCAGTGAATACTAGAGTTCAGATAAAGCACATAAACCTAAAATCAACGCATACAGAACTCTGAAGGATGAAGAGACTATGCACATATATGGTGGCTACGCGACGTCATTATTGGATATAACTTTCTATTCTCTCACAACGGCTAATTTGAGACTTCCAACGTCCATTTTAAACCAAGTGGCTATAAATAGATGTCCTATATCACATGAGAGAGATGAGAGACCTCTGCTAAGTTTTGATATTCACTTTCTCTCTCATATCTATATTTCTACCCATTTGAGCTATTTTACTTGCAATTACTCTTGGGTTGGGTTGAGCTTTAAATATGTGTTTTAGGAACACAATTTGTAACAATCAAAGTATTTGATTGACGGTTGAATAGGTTTCCTTGTTGAGCCTTATAAAAACAAGTGGGTTATGTTTTCCTTGTTTTGTTTCCTTGGAAAAATAAGAGAGTGTAGGTTTTCTAGTTTGGTTCTTGCAAAAACTAGAGGTGTAACTGCCACGACCCGAGTTGGGGCGGTGACCGGCGTACAAGGTGAACTATCTATGGAAGCCCAGCTCATCTTGCACAAGCCTAAGAGATACATATATTCTACCCAAACATTCATTTATCAAAGCATTTATTTAATAAAATATGAGTTACGAAAAATAGTATGAATATAATACTATTGAAATAAATATGAAATCGTCATAATATATTCAGAATTCAAAATACAAAAAAATATAGCCCAGTATCCCCACAGAAACTTGGTATGGAACTCTAACTACAAAATACAAAAGTAGAGTCCGAACGAGGGCACTCACTGAGTAGCAAAGAAATAACACTCCAGATTGCCTCATACGTGCCTCACAAAGACATGTTTGAAAACCGTTTCAAGATATACCGCACATGTTTATACAAAAATAATATATATACACACTACGTATGTAATAACTTTCAAAATTTTTTTTACCAAAACGTTCGCATACAGAGCAAACAACACCCATTCAGACAGTATTAGAGTATATATATATATATAGGATACATAATAGTATTGTGGACTACGCCATCAGAGTAGAGCATATATATATACAGAGGGTACATAATAGTATTGTGGACTATGCCACCAGAGTAAAACATAGCATGCATCTGGCCGGATACATGGTCACCCATTTACTCGGGCAACAAAGGTCTTGACAGACCATTGATATATCAAAGGTTACGTACCCCATAACTAGGTCTTCCAGATCACAGATCAGAGTATATATTTACCATAATATAACAGATAGACATGCATAGTAGATCTCATATTTTCAAAAAACATATATATACCAATATATGTATGAACAGAGTGAAAACATTGGTTATTACAAACCACATAAGTCCGATTAATAATTAGTCAAATAATTATTAGTCAGATTTCATGTCATATCCCGACACAACAAAAACGATATAAGTAGGAAGACACAACCTATGTGTCTGAAGCTGTCATTTCACTCACCTGGAATCTGAAGCAAAGGATCCAATTAGACACCACTGGCAGGTGGCTGGTCGTGCTGGCAGGAAAAGAAAGATGGAACATATACATACATAACAGATATCAGAAAAATGATGTTGGTATTGTGGCGGTACCAGATGAATGATATGTAGATTCAGACGCTCAGAGATGCTGAAACTCTAATCCGAATGATAAACCATCATTCACAACACAAAATTCAAAGCCCACGTAAAATTACAGTTTGGTCCCCGACCAATGTAAAATTATGATCAAGTCTCTGAGACTTGGCTAAGTTCAAAATATCCCTCAAAGTACTCTGGAACTGCTAACTAGTCCTCGAGGTAGTTAGAATTTTCAAAATAGACCTCAACATAAAGAGGTACAAAGATGTACAAAATTACACATTTGGTCCCTCAGAACAAATCCTCACTCGAGTAACCAGAAGGGCTTACTCGAGTGACACCAACAGCGGCTTACTCGAGTAAGCCATATTTGCTTACTCGAGTAACCTATGTTCATCACTTACTCGAGTGAGCCATCTGCTTACTCGAGTAAGACCCTGTCCAGAACATACCCAACTTGACCAAACCTCGATTTCACCGATGAAAATCGATGTCTAACACCCACATTGACTTGACTCAAGCCCCTTAACTCAAATCTAGAGTCAAAATCATCAAAACAACTAGGAAACACACTAAATCAGCCCAAAACAAATGAGTTTGAAACTCATTCACAAACATGTTTGATTTATGTGAATCCAAGCCTACATTATGTGTTAATGGACTCTTAAAGTCCCGAAATCACAACCCTTAGCACCCATTCTAACAAAAACAACCTACATCCGAACCTAAGAGTATTCATTCAAACCCTAAAATGCACATTCATGCACAATGATGAAAAATGAAAGAATGAGAGGCAAATAGATGAATTCTTACCGCAAGAGACGTCTAGGAATGAACGACATCTAACCGAAATGGCTTCTAGACGAAATATGAGTGTTTTGAGTGAAGGGAGACAGAGTGAGACCGAAGAAATTGGGTGGGGGTATATATAGACCCCTGCCCGAAACGACACTGTTTCACACCCTGGGTGCACATCTCACTCGACTGACAGGCCATCTCACTCGACTGACACCCTACTCACTTGAGTAACACAAATGGTTATTCGAGTAACATGTTCCCAGGTGTTCATCATTTTCATCCCGAAACAAGGCTTACTCGAGTAACCAAATGGTTCACTCGAGTAATATATGCCCTGTCTAACTCGAGTAAGATTTAACCTCTTACTCGAGTAACCCAAGGTCCATATCACTCGAGTAACACACATTTGTTTACTCGAGTAACATAGCTCAACATCATATGTCACCCAATCGACACTCCAATCGATCGAGCTCGACTCGGGGTGGAATTGAAAGCTATAGAGGGCTGTATCGAAATCCGACGGGATATTACATACTCCCCCTCAAAAGAAATTCATCCTCAAATTTTCAGGCAAAACAAATCAACGCTAGGATCGAACCTAGATCTCCAAATCAACCAATAGATCATAACACATCAATATATGAATCTAAGACAATTCTAACACACTCGAACTCATGTATGCAGAAAATGATGCCAGAGTATGCAGATATAGATGCAGAGAATGATGCAGATACAAAAATGCTATGCATGGACAACGTCAAAATAGAATGCATTGACAGAGACATAATAGAATGCACAGACAGACAAAAGGATACCAACCTAAGGGTCTGTAGAATCAAACAACTACGGATATCTATGCCGCATCTCATCCTCGGCCTCCCAAGTGGCCTCCTCAACTGAATGGTGCCTCAAAATCAACTTTACCGAAGCTATCTCCTTATTCTGAAGTCTTTTGACCTGACGGTCAATAATTCTCATCGGAACCTTATCATATGACAGATTGGATCTTAGCTCGACCAATTGCGGTGCCAGAACATGAGACGGATTTGAAATATACTTCCTCAGAAGGGATACATGGAACACATAATGAATAGATGTGAACTATGGCGGTAGTACCAACTCATATGCCACAGCTCCAACGCGATCTATGATCTCAAAAGGACCAATGTATCTCAGGCTCAACTTTCCCTTCTTTCCAAATCTCATCAAGCCCTTCATCGGTGATACTTTGAGAAATACATGGTCTTCGACTACAAACTCCTAATGTTTACTCTTCGGATCAGCATAACTCTTTTGGCGACTATGAGCAGTCTAGATCATTTGTTGGATCAGTCTGAATTTCTCAGTAGTCTCCAAAATAAGATCTAGCCCCAATGACTCTCTATCTCTCCTGCCTCGACCCAACATAGCAGAGATATACACTTCCTGCCGTACAAAGCCTCGAATGGTTTCATCCCGATACTCGAATGGTACAAGTTATTGTATGCAAACTCTACCAAAGGAAAATGGGAATCCCAACTTCCAGCAAAATCTATGGCACACGCTCCCAACATATCCTCTAAAGTCTGAATCCTGCGCTCGGACTGACCATCAGTCTGCGGATGGAAGGCTGTACTGAAATCCAATTGATTACCCAACTCCTCCTATAGTTTACGCCAAACTACGATGTGAACTGAGGTCCTCTGTCTGATACTATAGAGACTGGTACACCGGTTGGATCAAGAGTGATCAACATTAAGTTCCTTTTGTGTTTTGAAGATATGCAAAACATTTGAGTTGAAGCAAAACACGTTGAAAAGCTCAAAATTGTGAATCAAGCCACTGCAAGCTGATCAACGTACGTTATACGTGTGCAACGTACGTCAGAGAATCCACAACATATGTTATAGAGTCATAACGTACGTCACAATTAAGGGCAATGTACGTGACAAATGTACAACGTACATAGACATGAGCTCAGAAGAAAACAGAGGCTACTGGATCCTTAACAACGTACATCATACATTCATAATGTATGCAGAGGAGATTCAACGTACCTCATCTGGAGATGTGGCTATGATCAACGTACGTCAAGTAATGTTAACGTACATGTGATGGAGCTAAAGTCAGGTAACGTACATCATATTGTGGTAACGTATGTGAGAGTGGCACAGACAGCTGCAACGGGCAGAAACAGTCTCCAATGGCTAGTTTCTCAACACCAACAATCAAATGGCTTGGAGAATCTATAAATACATCAAGGAAGGGTAGAAAAAAATGTATGATCATATGCTTTCAAGGATAAAACATTTTTATGCTCAAATCCCAAGACATTGTGTTATTGTATGCTCAAATCCCAAGACATTGTATTTCAGTTAGTTTATAATATAAAGCAATAATTTGTTCTTTTATTTTCTTGTGCAAATAAATTAACAAAGTAATAGTTGTGGGTTCATGATTTAAGTGTGGTGACTTGGCAGTAATACCTGAACGTTTACAAATACTATTCAAAATATCCCTAGTTGATTATTATCGTGGGAACGATAATAAACTAAGACTAGTATGTTCCTTGAGAGATGGTGGAGTTTTACCGATCATAGGACATGGGATGTCGATCAAGGACATAGTACTTGTTAAGAACAGTGTATGGATAGATCCACTTAAATGA
>CAODLS010568338.1:0-18380 GCA_948243855.1 Flueggea neowawraea | reverse complement strand
TTTTTATCCAAATTTATTTTATTTTAATTATTGTATTACAAAAATATTTATGTTTAATATTTATATGTTATTAAAAATATCAAAATATATTTTTAGTTGAAAGAATAAGTGAAATAATTAAACATAAGTGTAAATTGTTATATAATAATAAAAAAGAGGTGTTGAGAGGAATATACTTGGAATGTTCGATTTGGTGTTAAAAATGAAGATGATTGGAGTGAATTTTACTGTAGCTGCTACATTTTGGTGTAAACTCACTGTATTTTAGAGTAAATGGTTGGAGATAGCCTTACAAGACCACAAAAACCCTACATAAATCTTTCCAAAACAACCCCTAGTGTCCACTTGGTCAACTTTTCTCAAATTTTTCTCTCTCCTGAGCTCTCAGGATGTCATGGCCGTGGCGTGATGGCCACAGTCTGCCACAACCATATGCCATGACCGTGGTGGCTCTTGACTTGAAACTTTAGCTTGTGTTCCCTCTACCACAACAGTGGTGGCTGGCCGTGACATTCTTTTTGTGCCTTCATTTAGGGTGTGGCCACCACACCCTGAGTCATTTTGGTCTTGGTTCTTGCTTTGCTTCATTTCCTCTTCAATTTCTTTGAGCTTTTCCGAATTTGCATCTCTTTTCCACCTTTTCCATCTCATTTTCTCCAAATTATTTCATCCTACAGAATTCACTAACATCATATAAATTTCACTATAGACGCATAATTTATAAGATGAAAATATACACATTCTTCATTGATTATCAATGTAAATTTAAGATACATTAAAAAGGGAGGACAAACATAGAGGAGGTAAGGAAGGAGAAAGAAAGCGATAGGAGGAAGCGTGCAGTGATAGAATGAGCGAGAGAAAGTGACGAGAGAAAAACTGAAAGAATATAAATTATTGCATTTATGAAATTTTAATTGAAATATTCCAATACAGAAAATATAATCATCCCATCCTTGAAGTGTAAAATTATAATGATAAAAAATTTCTCACATATGAGTGACTACATAACTAATTTCCCTATAAAACAACGTCGTTTCATTTAAAGTACTGGATGGGAGAGACAGGGAGACTGAATATACTTGGATTCAAATTGAAGAAGAGAAACCCAGAGCAAAATTTGGCAGAACACAAAAGAAAATGAATAGACAAGAAGAAGAAGAAGAAGAAGAAGAAGAAGAAGAAGAAGAGAAGATTGTCTGCTTAGACGAATCTTTCTTTATCAACGACGAGTAACTATTCACTCTCTCGCTTTCTCAAGTATCCATTTGATCGTCTGTTACTTAAACCTCACTTGTGTTTCTGCAGCTACAAGCTGAAGACATTTACGTTCGGTTCTCTTGTGCTTCAGCTTCATTGTCTCGACTCTGCTTCCAGTGAGTTCAATTTTTATTTGAGTCATTTTTATTTCTTAATTGCAATTTGAATTGAGTACTAATAATTTGTGATACAGCTGACTTTGATTTGACCGGGCAACTGGTGTGGCCTGGTGCCATGCTTTTGAATGATTATCTCTCCAGAAACGCGGATATTATCAATGGTTGTTCCATCATTGAATTGGGATCCGGTGTCGGTATGGTTTCTCGTGCTTGTTTTAATTAATGATGTGTTTTGCCGAATTATTGTGTGAGCAGATTTGCAGTCTTTTCAATGGAAATGAACTTCATTCTTAATTGTTTTAGATTTTTATTCAGTGAAGTTTCTAACGGAAAGAAGATAAATGTAGTTTCAAGAGCTTCTCACTTATGAAGTTGGGTTATGGATTTTATTGAAAGAAAGCTATGGAGTCTTGACCAATTAAATAGCCTTTTTTTTCTGTCAGGAAATTGAATAGCTAATTACATCAAATATATAGTGCATAAATTGTAGATTCAGGCTCTTTTTTTTTTTGCTGTAGTTTTCTTTTTTCTTTCTTCTGCTCTTTTCTGTGTTCTTTGTTTTTTTTTCCGGACACTGCAAAATATAAACAACACTTTTCATAGACAATTTCAAGAAGAATAGAATAAAGAAAAGTAAGATGAGAAACTTTGCCTGGGGCATAGGAAAAAAGAGAAGAATGATCAAATACAGTAGAAGCACACAAAAACGTATGCCCCTCTAAATGTGGTTACCAAATTTCATATTTAATTTTTCAATTTCATTCCAAGCTGCTTAAGGTAGCTTGAGCATGTATATGGTGATTGTAGCTTCATCATCCAGAAATCCTTCTGTGCAATTGGTTTGTCGATGTTGTCTTCAATCATCAATAGAATGGTTATATTTCTCAGTTAATTGGTCTAAGTTTTTGCAGTTGATTTTTTCCAAAATTTTCTTTTGAAAGGACCAAGCATCTAGGAAACTATCCAACTTCTGGGAAATACAAATGTCCTTCTGTATTGTTGATATTCTTTAATTTGGCATCCAGATATTTTATATTATTCTTATTGACAAACTAAAGCTGTTTTTTGATGTGTTTACTTTTCCTAGTTTAGTTTCTCTGTCATGGTTTCTTAAAATTGTATGATCTCATCTTTGCTTAATGGAAACTTTGTCCATAAATTTGTTTACTTGAGCCAAAAGTTTGACGTATTGGCAAGAACATTTACCTCCTAAATTTTTCACATCGCAACAATTAATATTAATTGAGTTTCTGTTTTTATTTAAGTTACTTTCAATTTTTAGTTTCTCCATAGTTCAATTATCATACCCATGAAAATGTGCTAGTCAATCTTTAGCACCCTCTTTGTTGTTATTTATCTGATTGTGGTGCTATTTACTTGCTTATGTAGGAATTACTGGGATTCTCTGCAGCAGATTTTGTCGTCAAATTGTTTTAACTGATCATAATGAGGAAGTTCTAAAGGCAAGGTTGCAACATTTTTATGTAGGCTTTTAAGCATAAATGGGTCCTTGAACTATCAACAAAATGAATTGTTACTACTAAATATGACTAGTTTTCCATACTTATCTTTGTTTGAATCACTTTTGCTCCTTAAACCATTATTTGAATTAAATGATTGAATCATTTTTGGTTCTTAAACCATTATTTTGTATCGCTTTTAGTTCCAAAGAATTCTGAGAGAAATTAAAAAAATTTAGTTGTTTAAAGATTGAATGGAAAATTAGTTTTGCTTCAGTAATTAAAAGCGATTCAGAATAATTTTATAGGAATGAAAATTCAGTTATATTTAGTACATGGTTTGATGCTTCATTTTGTTAATAGTTCTGATACTCCCATATGAGAGAAGTCTTTTTATTCATAATGCTTATGTAAGCAGATCTTTTTTATGACATTTTAGTTTGATTATTTATGTCAATCATTTACTTTCAGATATTAAGAAAGAATATAGAGTTTCATGAATCTTCAAATGATCCAAGTACTTGTGCTGGTAAGAGAAAGAATTATATTTATGATCGTCCTTGTTAAGAATTCTAACTTTCTTTCTGCCATATTTTATTCAGAATTAGTGGCTGAGAAGCTAGAGTGGGGAAATGTTGATCAAATAAACAAAATTCTTCAGAGATTTCCTGGGGGATTTGATCTTGTTCTTGGAGCTGATATTTATATCCTTGATTTTTTTTCTTATCATTCATATTTGTGTAATCTTGAAGACAAACATATTCATCCACTTATATTGAAAGAGGGCATAGATGATTATGGTGCAAATTGACTGGTATCTGTCTTGCCTGAACCATATAAAACCAAACCTCATTGCAGGTTTTGATTACTTTTAGGAATTCAACTGCCTACTACATAACAATATTTGACAAATACTTTGGGAGATCGTACGAGTGTAGACTGTTTTGAAATTTGATTTGCATGACTATGATTGAATATTGTTGCAATTAGTTTGATACTTATGGTTTGTGTACATAACCCAAAGTATCAAATACTATTACTGTCGCATTGCTATTGTTGTTGATGTATTTTTTAAATAAGCGCCTAGTCTACCAGTTATCACAATTCTTACTGCTACGATTATGGACTCTTGTTATTTAAATTTCAACCTTTCATTTAGCAGGATGCCAGTAGAACTTGTTTGTTTGTCATTTTCAGTTGTGGTCCAGTGATTTACACAAAAATATTAGCTGCATATCATAATTCATCATTGGTGATCTGGCAAATAGAGTAGGAAGACCTGTATGACACTTCATCATCAGGCCAAGGGATTGCAAGAGAAAAATTGAGCATTCCTGTTAAATTCCTGTGTGGTTTTGAAGAAAATCCTTAACAACCTCTTTAAGTTTCCAGCAATCGAGTATTCCTTTTCTTTTTGATACTGTGGAACAACTGCTTAGCATTCGGAAAGGACCGTGCAAATTTATTCTTGCATATGTATCCCGCGCAAAGATGTAAGTCTCTTTGTGTTTTCAGTGCATGTATTTCCTTTTTTACCTTGTTTTCTTATGACATTCATGTTTTACCGATTCTGGAATAACTGAAGACTTTATATAGAACCCAGTAACCTACCATTTTTAGCTTAATGTGATTTTTTGACACATACATTCAGATTACATAAGTTTGACAGGTGCTTTAGTTTTTTCTTTTTTATTGAAATTCATTACATTGTTTTAATCTTCTTCTGATCTCATCAACATCCTGTCACAATTTTAGTTTTCCACTGGATGCAGTTAACTGATAGCTGTTGCATTCTTTTCTACGAGCTTGAGCTCAATTTTATCGGAACGATTGTTGTTTCTTTTTTTCTTGTAATGTGTATTTTTTTTTTTGCTTTAGAAAGCATGTTCTGGTAGTGATTCATTCTTATGCACTTCACCCCTAATGCATTCACAGGATGGATTCTTTGGTCCCCAAAGAAGCTGCTCGACATGGAATGAGGTTGAATGAAGTTGCCGGGACACGATGTGTGGTTGGAAATCTTGAAGGGGTTATTTTTGAGATTTCCCTTTAATCCCTTCAATGAGAGCATTGTTAATATTAAACATGGAGGACATCAATCAGCCCACTAACTCTTAAGAATTGCGTAGGCATCTGGCAAGAAAAGAAATTGGACTGACGTGCCTACAAACGTGTGGCTATTTGATGTTTTTGGATGCTATTGTTTGTGTTTAACAATACAGTTGTGGAATCAGTTGTTGCATCTTATTTAAATAAAAGGGTAACTTACTTTTATTCTTTGAGCTGTCATAACTTGCAACTTCGTCTTTGGGTTCCTAAAACTACTAGTTAGTCCTTAAGAAAGCAATTTTGTCACTTCGTTAATGAATGCTAAGAAAACCCAAAACAAGTTAAATGAGAGAATTCTTATCTTGAAAGTTCATTTGATATATTATTATTGCTGTGATTTGGATTACTTCATCTTGCTCACACACTTACTAACTATTCTAGGAAAAACTAGACTGAATTTTCCCCAACTCCCAGAATTGATAAATATATTACTAAAAATAGTAATGTTGTTCACTCAATAATCTTCCAGTTTGCTATTCTAGTTGATATGCAGAAATGTCTAAGATCCGGCTTAAAGAATTGTCATCCAGTCATTTCAAAAAAAAAAAAAAGAATTGTCATCCAGTCTTGACGAATCTTCTCAGAGCCGTCTTGATGAATCGGAGAGATTGAATCTCACATGAGCTGAAATTACAGTCATGTAAATCACTGCAATCTTATAACAATCAGGTGTGTGATGTAAGTAGCTGTTTTCAAGGCACTTCTTTCAAGACACAAGTTCCCGATTTTGTCTTCAAGCCTTTGCCATATGCAGCAATTAGTAAAGCCTCTGCCCTTCCTGCAAATATTCAGGTGATCAGCATTAGCATGGTTCAGGTGATCCAATTAACATATTCTTCCTCTTCAACATTACGATCCATTGTCCTCGTTGAACATTAGAAGCATTAGTTGATACAAAATGGTGAAAGCAGACCCTTAATTGTAAGTCATTTATTTGCTCCCTGTGGGAATTGAAACCTAATGAAAATATATGGAAATGGGGATATCAAGGGAACTTTACATCTCTTATATACTTATTTCCCAGTGCATTGTTCACAACAAAGGAAGAAAATCAGAGTCCTAACTTGACACCCACCAGCGGTTGGAAATTTCCTTTACAAAACTAATAAACTATTATTGTCAAAAAGAAAAACTAACAAATAACCGCCGAGAGTTATTACAAGGAAAGAATACCAGTGGTTTTAGAATGCCATTGCTATGATCCACAATTTTGGAAACTAGAACTAAATATTCATAGTTACAGTGACTTCATGATTTATGCAAGAGATGCAATGTCATACCTAATTTTATATTTTTGTAGTACACATTAAAATTGTTTGAACATATTAAAGAAAAGTAGATGGATATTTGTTAGAATGTGGTTGGCAAATTTACTTAAGAATCCATTATGCAGACGAATTAATTGCGTACATTAGACTGTTAAAAAGTATCTTAATAACTTTGGAAATTTTTAAAATAAGCTTTCCATGTTTAAATTCAATTCAAGAATCTCTAGCAACTTTGTACTATGTGTAATTGAATATGCTACATGAGCAATTTTCAACTTTTTTGCACAATTGTAACAAAATATTCACCACTCGACATTTGTTCACTAGAAAACAAAATTCAAATTTGTGCATTTCAAACTCCTGTACCTTTTCCTGAGATGAATTCTAGCTATATAGTTATAACGTATGCACTGTAGCAAGGCTACCTGCTTCCATTATGCTCTGCAGCATTTGTGCATTTTAAGCAGTGAGCCTCCCTTTTGTTTATGCACATGCATGAACAGCATGATAAACAGAATGAGGCAACTGAAAGAGAGTTTTCTCATTTTTATTGCCAGAAAATAGAGTGCTGGCAGTTTAATGGATTTGAGATAACATTTCAACCACTCTCAAAACATGATCAACATAAATGAAAAAGAGAAATTACCATGATCCTTTTTCCTTTTCAGCATAGAACTCAATGAAGGAAATAATGTTGAAGCAATCCTTCGACTATCATCCTGCAAAAATTTATAATCCATCATAAATAAAAGAAAGCTTGTGAATCATACTAAATGAGATCATAAGATTAGCAAAGAAAAAGGACTGCAGCATTTTAGCACACATCAATATTGTGAATAATCTACAACAGCGACACTTAAAACTACATCACCAAATCTCTGGCCTTTCCCAGAGAAAACAGTTTGCTTGAAGATCCAATACGAAGCTAGTGTTTCAGATGCCGGATTCTGTGGATGTCATATCACAGTCACTGCTGTCATGGTGATGTAACTACCTTTTCAACATTTCAAGCATAAAAAATCAGGTTCATTTTCCAGTGTTTATGTGTACAAGCCATAATCACTAAATTTCCATTTGTAGGTCCACTGCATTCAATACTTCCAAGATTCTTTGTTTTTATGAATAAACATCAAAGACACATCTCCACTATGTTTCAATTTACAACAACAAAATTCTCTAAAATATGGATATAGTAGCAATCATCATTAATTAAACAAGCTAGAATTTATAATTCATTTGTTAAGATATAAAACAAAAGCCAAAACTACAGTTTGAATTGAGAAGCTAATTAACTTTTGTGAAGGTGCCCGTAGAAAGTTCAAATTCATTCTTCCATGTAAAACACGGTACTGGAACAACAGAGAATCCTGAGGCGACTAACACCCCGATCCATAGTCCATAACCAAATCCTCCACTCCACCATCCCTTCATCGAAGAGAGGATAACATTTAGTATTTCATTAATTTTTCTTTTCCTTTCCAGTCAAAAAATTTATAGCGAACAAGGGAGAATAATTATACTGAAGTAAAAGATTCAAATATATTATTTTTCAAGAAGGCACACCAACCTGTTTCCCATCTTTTGGAAATGGGATTGACTGCTCTATGAAAGCAGTAGTCCCTGAAATAAGAGAAACACTTTCTTGTACAATCTCTCAAACATAAAAAAGCAGGCAAATAAACAAACGACTGTTAGGTGTGGCAGCTATGCTCAACTAAAGATTTCACAAGTTAAGACAGAAGATTAACAAACCAAAACAAGATTTTCTCATGCAAAGCTTATACCATGAACCATTCACAAATTTTATCACAAGGAGTAAATCCCATAAAAATTCCAACCTCTTGCATTATTGGTGTTTCAAATCATGTGTCTGAAGCTCTTGACCTTCCTTGGGCCTTACTGAAACAATCATGAAGAAATACAGACTAACCTCAACTTGAACAAAAGAGAAAAAGGAGAATTTTCCAAAAACAGAAAAAAAAATTTGAGAAGTACATGGACACATAACTATACCATCAGAAATGGCAGGTGCAAAACATGGCTGATAACTGAAAACTTGAACTTATTCTAAATACCCCAATGCTCAAAAAATAATCAATTCAAGAAATATACAAGAGTTATTAATAAAAAAGCGCTTTCCAAAAAGTAGTCATACCAATTGGAGCATTGAAACTATGCAACAACTGCACAATTGATCTCGCATCTAGACGCTTTCGGACCTTTTTGCCAATCATTACTTTCAAATGAGGTGTATCAAATACCTGCACAGATAAAGATTTAATTTCAGGGGCAAAACAGTGTCACTTTCCTCGCCCAAAAAAAAAAAGGAAAAAAGAGTACAAATTTCAGATGTATCTGTTTTTGGTCAGTTAGAAAATGTGTTATTGAATCGATGCAGCTATAACGAATTCGAACTCATATCTCTATCGCAATAATGTAAGCATGTCCCAGTTTAGCATTATTTTCTCTTGGTTTTTTTCTTTTTTGGGTTGAAATAAGCCAGCACACATAATGCTACAACATCAGAACTTCCAAACAAAAAGAGATCAATATTCAAACACATAAATTCCATAGCCTCTAACAAATAATCCAAAACATTAAATTAAAAGCAGCAACCTAAAATAAGACATAGATGAAAAAATAAAAACCATGGAAAAAAAAATAGAGTAAACGTATACGTACTCACCTGACAAGAGCAACCAGAGTCATCCTCGGGTTTCAAGAGGGCAATGGCACCGGAAAGATCGGGGTCGATACCGATAACCCAGTTCGAACTCTGGTCTGTGGGGGCCAAATCCGAGTCATTACACGAATTCGAGATGCGAGGTTGCAGTAGCAAAGGAGAAGAGAGTGAGTCCAACCAGTTCTCCTTAAGTTTTGTCGCAATGGCTGAATTAGTTGTTGCTTCAACCCTAACCCTTGAAGGCTTCTTTTTCTCCAAACAGATAACGGGGTTTAACGCATTTGCAGAGCAAAAGGGTTTTAGAGTCAACGTGGCGGAGGTTGAAGTGAGTTTGGGTCTCAGTTTGGTGAAGAGAGAATTCATGAATTGCAGGTCTTGCGTTTTGGTTTCCATTTAATTGTTCATTGTTGAGATGGAGAGGGAATTTTTTAAATTATTAACATAGCTTGCAGACTGGAACTCCAAAGTTTGAAGTGAACTTTTTTTTTTTCAAAAAGATTGAAGTGAATTGTTTTAGGTCCGTTTGGATTGTAGAATTAGAATTAGAATTAAAATTAAAATTAGAACTAGAATTTCAATTCTGTTGGAATTAGAATTGAATCGCAATTCTGATGTTTGGATAACATACGAAATTATAATTGAATCAAAAATAGAATTGGAATTGGAATTGATTATTTAAATAATTATTTAATATAGATTAAATATTTAATTATTAAATATTAAATATTTTAATATGAATTTAATATTGAAAAACAATTTTTTTTAAAAGGAGGGAGGAAGAGAGAGAATTGGGAGAGAGAGATGAAGAGGGAGGGAGGTAGAGAGGGAGGGAGAGAGAAAGAGAAAGAATTTGGAGAATAGAGAGAATTATGAGAGAGAGGGAGAGAGAGATAATTAGGAGAGAGAAAGAAAGGGGGAGAGATAGGGGAGAGAGAATTAACAGAGAGAAAGAGAGGGGGAGAGAGAGGGAGGAAGATCGGTATGGATGGAAGGAGAGAGAGCATAAGAGAGAATTAGGAGAGAGAATGAGAATTGGGAGGGAGAGAGGGAGAGAGGTATTTTGAAGAGTATGAAATTGGCAATTCTTGAGGTGTGGGTTAAGAATTAGATGAAAAAAAAGTATTTTGAATTCTATAAAATTGTGGGTGAAATTGAAATTACTAATTTTTTGTCTTGCCTAAACTGAAGAATTGAAATTGATTGGACCCAAGTTCTTAATTCTCCAATTCCAACCCCAATTCCACGCTGACCAAACGGTGCCTTTAGTTCTATTATGGGTAATTAACAATTTAGTACCTCGGCTATAGCAAAATCTACAAGTGAATCTCTAGAATCTCAAGTGGTATGTCCTTTGTTGAATCTCAAATTATCCCTCTGTTAGTGTTCAATTGGTTGTTCGTTATATGTCCATTTTCTTTAGATAAGGAACTTCTTTAAGTTAGAAATACTCTATTCATCATTAATTCTTTTAGCAAATCGAGTCAACTCACTCATTTACTATTTTTGCCAAGTCAGAACCATCATTATCTCAACTCTATCACCACCACATGAGACATCAATCCACCATTGTCTTAACTCCATCACCATCACATGAACCACCACTCCAAGCCATCATCACGATTACTTCAACTCCATCACCACCAAATAATGTAACATATGCAGAGAGAGTTGCATTTTTTTTGAATTTCAAGGTGAAGAACTTCAGTTTGAGAGGTAGGAAGTCAAGCCCCATTTAATTTATTGGATAGTGATGTAACATGGGTCGGGGCTCATTAAGTCCAAAAATGTCCAATGTCTTATGTGATGGAAGCTCAATTGAAGTCCAAGCACTCAACTCACTCAGCTTCTAGAAATTCAATGCTCTAAAGTGATAAATAGATACGTTTTCATCACTACTTGTTCAAACATGATTATCTCATGTTTTCATCTTGATAACTCAAAAACACGTAAAAAAAATCTCTTTTGAAGGGTTGTAACTGATTATCTCATGTCACCTATAAATAGACACTCTCATTTTCACTCAGGTATGCCTTTTTCACTCCTCAATATCTCCCAAAACTCTGCCAAAATAATAACATGACTTAAGCATCGAAGTGACATCTGGGGTACAACCATCGACCTCCAAACCTTTATTGTTTTGTAGGATATGCATGACAATAAAAAGACCGTTCGACTTCATTGTTGTTCCCGGTAACAACAATTAGTGCCATCTGTGGGGACGCGAGCAAGAAGTTGTGCTCTCTATCCTTTTGACAAAACTTTCAGATAAGACATAACCAAAAGTTAACAACAACAACATGGTGTTGACAAGATCTCAGATAAGAGGCAAACGTGAGGAGGAAAGCCAAGGAAGTGTTGTAAACCTTCAAAGAGACTCAACAAAAGGATTTCAAAGAGATTCAATAGCTCAAGGTAGAGCACCAGGAGCTCAAGAAGATGCAACAGCTCATGGCAGCACACAAGGAGTGAAGGAAGGCAAATGAGCTCAAGAAGTCGTTGGAGTTAAGAGAGACGCAGGAGCACAAAGAGGCACACAAAGAGATCAGAGAGGCACATGAGCTCAAGGTGTGCACAATGAGCTAAGGAAGCCGAAGGGGTCCAAGGAGGCGCAAGAGCTCAAGGTGGCACTAGAGCTTACCCTACATCGACTATGAAGCCTTAAAGCATGAAAACATGGAGAATCGAAGAATGATTTAGGAGATGATTTGTGAAAAAGTTCCTATGGAAAGCCACCATCAAGATCCTCTATCTCGCATATGGAAGACTCAGAGCCTAGAGCTTCCGAAGAAAGATGTGCTCCCATAAGAGAGGAAGGAAGAGCATATTTCTAAAAAGGAAAAGAAAAGTTCTAGGAGGTTGCAAAAAGTGTGTACATAGGAAACCCAAGGCATCAACCAAGAGGATGGAGCATGACAACCAATACATGCGGATGGATAAGGATGTGATGGGAATGAGAAAGATCGTGGAGGAAGTCTTAGAGCAAAAGAAGCTTGTTCAGTCTAGCGAGGCAAAACAAGGAGGAAAAAACCCTTCACTAAAGAGATTATGGAGAATCCACTGTCCAAGAAGTTTAATATGCCTCCCTTACCCATATTCATAGGAAAAGACGATCCTCATGAGCACATCCAAAATTACGAAGACATTATGCTTCTTCATGGTTGGGAGGATGCAATTATGTGTAGGGTGTTTCCTGTTACATTGAACGGTCTCCTACGAACGTTGTTCAACAAATTGAAGGAAGCTTAAATCTCATTTGAAAAGGAAATTCATCAATGCATTCATCATCCATAGCAAACAGAAGAAGGATGTCACGTACTTGCTACGTGTTAAGGAAAGAGAAAAGGAGAGTCTAATACAGTATATCGATAGGTTCCAGACTGCGACCTTGGAAGTCCATAAGTTGCAACATGGGGTCGTTGTGGCGGCATTGGTCCAAGGAATGCGTTCAACACAACTAGAAAAATCCATATCCCTTGATCAACCAAATACTCTATCTGACTTGTTTGCTCTCGCGAACAAATATATCATGAAAGTAGATGTCATAAGAACGATTAAGTCAAGAGATGATGGGGATCGCAAGAGAAAAGAAAGAGAGACTCGGAAGGAATTTGAAATGAAGAATTTGGGGACTTAAGAAGATCCAAATGGTCACCAAAGGTAATACAAGTTATTAGAGGAATAGATGTATGCTTCAAAGGAGAACCTCTATAAAATTCTTATGTCTGCTTAATAATTTTCCATTTACACTACGTTAACATTCATTTTCATTGGATGGTTCATGTCATTATCATATGTTTATATGTATTTACACTTCACAAGTACCAAACACAATTTAAGGGTAGCCGACTTTGAAACAATAAGAAAGAGATCGAGAAGCGAATAAAGATTTGTGGGAAATGACCTCTTTGCATGCAAATAAGACAAGGTTTCTTCATGAACGCAAGCAAGAAAATCTATCAAGACCTACTAAGACGTGTCACAACTTTGCACGCAAATAATAAGAAGCTTGTCCTGAACGCACATAGGCATATTTGAGGAAAGAAGACATGTTAAGACATGTGATGACCCTGCATGCAAATAAGATGAGCTTTTGTCATGAACACACAGAGAAAGATTTGATTAAAAAAAATTAAGAAAATAATTTGTTAAGACGCGTGACAACCTTGCACACCAATAAGACGAGGTTTGCATAAGCGCCACAAGAAAATCTACAGAAAGACACATGGTTGTATGACCACTTTACACACCAATAAGATGAGGTTGGTCATAAGCACACACAGGAAAATCTACTGAAAGACGTGTGGTTGTATGACCATCTTGTACACCAATAAGATGAGGTTTGTCATAAGTGCATACAAGAAAATCTACTGGAAGACATGTGGATGGATGACCATCTCGCTCGCAAATAAGACGGGGTTTCATCGTGAACGCACACAAGAAAATCTGTTGAAAGACGTGTGGATGCATGACCACCTCGCACGTAAATAATATAGGGTTTTGTCATGATTCGTCGAGTTACGAGTTTCAAGAAGTGCCTCACAATTGGTGGTTTAACAAAAATAATTTAGGGAACACAATGATGATTAAAACTTTGAACCGTGGGGTGGATCTTTGGTTGGCATGTTAGAAGGGAAACAAATCAATTAGCTAACCCATCAGTTCGTCTTTCACCTCTAATTGATCGAACCGTGGGCAATTCTCATGGTGGACGAAGATGTTCTAGCCCAGACGGCTTGTTTAGGGGATCCATTAGTGTTGCGCAATTTCAAGCTCTAGCGACAAAAGTGAATGGTTCAGTCGCAACCGTGGAAAAGATGGTGGGCTTTATTGGCAATATTTGTACTTGGATGAAAGAAGCTTGATGCACTTATTTCTACCTCCACTCCACCACCGGCTTCATGATATGCTTTTGGACAATAGGACCAACATATTTTGCATTTTCATGACATCAGTCATGGTTAGACTCTGCATGACTCTCTTTCATCTATTGGAATTATGATCTATCCATCTTGCTTTTTACCCCTTTTTGTTGATGACAAAAAAGGGGGAGAAAATGTTTGATGCATATTTTCTTGACGATCGTATGAATTGAATTTGTGTTTGTAAGCTTGACTTATATATGTTTAAATATTGATGATTGATCATTATTTGGAATTGAGTAACTTGTGAAACAATACGAGAAAAAGCTCGATTTGTGATGAAAAATCTGCGACAAAATTTTTTTTTCGCGAAAGGTTGGGTTGACTATTTCGCGACTAATTTCGTAGCAAAAATTTTGCAACAAAAGGAAATTCGTTGTAAAAATTAGTGGGAAGCCTCTCTCCAACTTTTAGCGACAAATTTTGCTACAAAATGACATTTTGTCACAAAAGTTGTGACAAATGAGGTCCGTCGCAAAAATTTTTTGCGGCAAAACATTTTTTGTCGCAACATTTTGCGAGAAAATGACATTTTGTCACAACTTTTTGAATATTAATTTAAAAAATAACAGAAAAATATTAAAATTCAACATGATTTACGATCTAGATTTGTTGACAACATGATTTCATGACTTCATTAACCATCTCATTGTTGAAAGAAAGATCAACATAACGTAATGTTTGAATATAATAACAATAGTTATATAGAATATATACTGCAATATTATTTCTAAATTAAAAAATAACCATTAGTAAATTTAGTTAATAAACTTATATTCTACTACTATTATGTGTGTATCGTTCAACACAACCAAACCAAAAAAAAACAAAAGATGATATGCATAGTTGTAAAATTAATATTATTTGAATATTGATTAAATAAATAACAGAAAATATGAAAATTAAATACATAATTGAATATGCAAGGTATATTACTTTTTCTAATGGAAATATACAAATTATATTACATTTAATCAATAATTTGAGATTTATTTTACATTTAGAATGTGCTTGAACCAATGTAGTGTGTATATGTATATACACTACATTTTAATGTCTACGGGAATGTATTATTTCAACATTTTATTTAAAAATTTAATTTGTTGTAATATTATATTTCTTAAATTTTCACCCAAGTTTTAAAAATTGCTCAATTGTTTTCGATTTGACGGGACAAACATATATGATTGTATTTTTTTGTCACGACCCGTTTTCGAACCATGACTGATGTACGAGGCGAACTGTCAAAGGGAGTCGGTCCCATCTCGCACAAGCCTTGGAGAACAAAAACATATTACTACCCAAACCGTTTCTTAAATACTTAAATAAACATAATGGCAACATATTCATTTTGAAATTAAAATGAAATATATTTATACAAAACAAAATAAATGTAATAATATTTTAAAATAAATTTGGTTATCAAAATAATCAAATACAACCATAGCCCACATATACCCAGTGTAGAGCTCTAATTAAAGACAAAAGGAGCCCGAACCAAAATGGCACTCACTATCAAATAGAACGCCTCACTAGGACCAAGATGTCAAACTGTAGCCGAATACCAAAATCGAAACTGAGAAATTCTGCTATGTATGGTTTGATTCTGGAAATTGAAATAATTAATGGTTGGCTAATTAGTAACACGACTTATGTGATTATTATATTTTCTTAGTCCAAAAATCACGATTATATTTTCTAACTCAAATTGCAATTCCCAAAATGCAACAAACATAAATCATACCCAAATATCATTACTGATGATAACATGAATAACCCAATAATTTAGTTACTGGAAATCCAAATCTCATAGTTTCATCAAACCAAGTTAATAAACTAGGCTAATCGACCTTATGCCATAAGCTATCCCATATATTTATTACCAAATTCAAATTATATTCAGAGTCATAATCATTTTCGAATTACCTAAGTCGATCAATAAATCGAATCCAACTTAATTTCTCAAACCTTATTCGCAACTTCATTATTGTCTCTATATTTTGTGGAACCAATGATGGTTCACATTTAGATCCATCTATGTTTTGATGATGAACAAATATTGGTAAATTAGCTACCCAAAAGACAAACTAAACAAGGCTTCCAAAAGATAAAATTATTTGAAGAAAAAAAAGGATGTTACTCGAGTAAGATTCAAAGTTACTCGAGTAAGTTCTATACCAGGAGGAATTGGTTTCCAGGGTTCACTCGACCAGAGTCAAATATTACTCGAGTAAAATCATATTTACTCGGCCAATTTGGAACGTTACTTGACCAAATGTGGTGACCAGAATACAGGAAGACAGAAGTCACTCGAGTGGAAACCAAACTCACTCGCACAAGATCAAGTTCTCGAGTAGGACTTGAAATCACTCGAGTAATCGTGGTTCAGAATTTCAATAAATCACCCAGTAGATAAATGTACTCGAGTAGACCCATTTATCACTCGAGTAAGTGCAAGCTTCAAAATATCCAGAATTGAGACAAACCAAAGTTACTCGAGTAGATATTTCCTTACTCGACTAAGCGTTTTTCCAGATCTGAGAGATTCAAGTCAATCAAGCCGAAAAAAGGAAGAAATCAATGTACAACAGTCACAAAGGATCGATCACTCGCGTAGATACTAATCCTAATCGAGTAAGTTAAGGTTGGATACAACACTGGAGCATCAACAAGGGAGTTACTCGAGTAGACAAGATTGTTACTTGAGTAAGCACTGAAAAGGAAAGAAATAAAGATTGATTTCACACTCCAACTGGCATATTTTGAGTCACAACGACTAGAGAAAGATTAGGGAGTACAAATAGACTTCCAGAGCAATCAAAAGAGATACAACAATGACCTACAAATAGATTTCAACTCGAATTAGAGCCTTGTTCATTGTTCTTGGTGATACAAGTTTATTTGTGCCTATTTTCTATTTTCAGTTACTTGTATCCTTGTTTCAAATCTGTTGGTGAGCGATTTATCATTCATAAATAGAGTGTTTGTGATGTTGGGATCAATGGTAGATCCTAGGTTGGTTTATTCTTGAATCGAGATCAATAATTGTAAGAGTTCTCACTTTGCTTGAAAGTAAAAGTTGTAAGAAAAGTTTGAGAGTAGTGGAAATCCTAAGTGGTGAGACTAAGGTAGTGGATGTAGGCAAGTGTTTGGTCGAACCACTTTAAATCCCTTGTGTTCTTTACTGTTTTGTTTGTCTCTTACGTGTCTAAACGAAAAGATTTCAAAGCCTCAACTTCCACACTATTCAACCCCCATTCTAGTGTGGTATTTGCTCTTTCAATTGGTATCAGAGCCTAGGCTCTTATTTGTGACATTTTAACCACCAAAGAGTGAAGATTTGGGATGGCTCTGAACATGAAATCAAACTCCTTTGAGGAAGGCAACACAGTTACCAAACCTCCAAAGCTCAATGGTGTCAACTATTCTCTTTGGAAGAACTGAATGATGATTTTTCATCAAAAGTCAAGATATCGAGCTGTGGAAGGTCATTGTAAAGGACCAAAGGTTCCAAAACATGAAGATGGGATGATCAAGAAGGAGATTGATTATGATGATGAATATTGGAAGCACGATCAAACCAATGCAAAAGCAATGCAACTCATAATGTGTGCTCTCATATTGGAGGAGACAAATCGAGTTAGCTTCTGCAAGAGTGCTAAGGAGATGTGGGAAAGACTTAAAGTCACCCATGAAGGTACCACTCAAGTGAAGGATACCAAAATCAACATGCTTCTTCATGATTTTGAGCTATTTAGTATGAAGGAAGGAGAACCGATCACTTCAATGCTTGATCGATTTGCTGAAATAATCAATGGCTTGACATCCCTTGGTAGACACATAGATGATAGTGATAAGGTCAAGAAGATTCTGAGATCACTCCCTAGAAAATGGGATTCACAAGTGACTGCTATCATGGAATCCAAGGACCTCAACAAGTTAGACTTCAATGCATTGGTTGGATCTCTCATCAATTAGGAAATAATCTTGAAGACTAGAGGACGACGTCCTAAAAAAAGAGAAAGAAGTGTAGCTCTCAAGGCAAGTGCCGCCTTGAAAGATGAAAGTGATAAAGACGACAATGAGAGTGAAGATGAAGATGATGAGATGGCCCTTTATGCTAAAAACATCCGAAAGTTCAAGACTATGATGCAAAGGATAAAAAGGGAAATGAAGAAGGGTTCAAAAGATGACTTTCGTAAGACTTCAAGCTACAAAAAGAGGAATGATGAGACTTGCTACAATTTGGAAAAACAGGACACTTTGCAAAGTATTGTAGAAGCTCATCCACAAAAAACATCCTTAGATATACACAAGAAAAATAAGGTCTTGGTTTCCACTTGGAGTGATGATGAAGATGATGAATCCATTGGCAAGGAGGAAGTCAATTTGGCTCTCATGGAAAAAAGCTCTTATTCAAGTGATAAAGAAGACATTGAGGTAAATGCTCCTACCTATGATGAACTGATGAGTGCTTTTGATGAACTGAATGAAAATTTTGATAATGTGTTCAAAATCAATACGACTTTGAAAAAGAAAAACAAGGTTTTAGAACTTGAAAA
>CAODLS010568323.1:0-12795 GCA_948243855.1 Flueggea neowawraea | reverse complement strand
CAAACAAACTAACAAACACTACCAAACAAGAGATTGAAACTAAGCAATCAAGGTAAAAGTAGCATCAGGCTATAGTATCTTCCTATGCAAAACTGACTTCATTGTTCATTCACTCGTTTACACAATTGGACCGTAGGAATTCCTAAAGTACATTAACCTCTCTCTTGAGTCAGTTAAACTTTAACATCAAGTTGATTAATCAGAATCTCTCCTTAATTAAAACCCTTAATGTTGCATTACTTCATTTTATGAATTCCTATATTAAGTTTGACCTTAATCCGGAAGATTTACGTCGACCTATCTCTAGGTTTGTGTGCAACTCCTCTCACCCATGAGCGACTCTAAACATGCAATAAATCTCTCAATTTCCACACATGCAATCGATATTGAAATGACTCGCAAGCATAAATCAACTCAATAGTAAAATAAATATCATAGATGAGTCTCAATTCATAAACAAATGAACAAAACAACAAACTCAATCACAAATTTGTCCTAGGGTTTTCCATACCCAGATGCATTTTAAATTAGTTCATCATTACAACAAATATAACCGCAATAATGAAAGGAAAACAGGAGAGAATGATAGAACACATTGAGAATCCTTCAATCTTTAAGAAACCCCTCAATCTTGATGGAAAATTGCTCCAATGGCGTTCTCCCTTGAAAACCTAGCTCTCCCCTCTTCTTTTGTTCTATTCTCAAGTCTGAATTTTGGTCCCCCTCCTTTTTGGGTTCGTTCCAAGCAAAAAAAGGGTTGAAATGGTATGTTCTGGTAAGACACGGCCCAATAGGGACATTACACGGTCGTGTCTTGGGCTTCCAAACCGTGTCTTTTCAGTGGAGATGCATTTGGTTCTGGCTAGAAAGACACGGACATAAATGAATATTACACGGTCGTGTCTTATGATGACAGGCCTTGTCTTTGCTTCTACACGAGTGTTTTGCATCTGGACGTGCATTTTGACTTGGGCTGGTCACACACGGACACAACAATACCTTCCACGTATGTGTATTGGCTTCCAAGATCGTGTCTTTTTAGTGGTGCCTCAAACTTTGTCGTTTAATATCTGTTTTGGTTTGTTTTTGTTCAATTCTATTAACACACAATCAAACGACCTAAAAAAGAAAATATAAAAGATTTAAGTACCATAACTCACCAATAACGCTCAAATTATAACAAAAACGATAAGAAATCAATGGTACAAACATATATAAATGAACGTTTATCACCTGCCCTTTTCCTTTATACGTTATTGTTGCCATTGAACTTGTTCTCATGTTCCTTGTGTTTGCTTAGTTTGATCCGGATTTATATTTTTGAACATTGAGGACAATGTTCATACTAAGTGTGGGGGAGGGGTTATTAATTGTTTCCTTAGGCTATTTTTGTTTATATGTTGTGTTTCGCTTGTTATTTTTAAAAATACTTGAATTTTTTTATTTTTTCTTGAATTATGCTTGAATTTTGTTTAGAATGCATCAAATTTGAAAATAATGAGCTTGAATTGAATTAGATAGAGGATTTTTGTAGTGTGTTAGTATGCTTTTAACATGATTAATTGAGGAATGTATGTTATTTGAGGAAATTTGTTTATTGAAATTTGGCATTTTTAGGTTGCAATGTCAAGAGTTTCTTTATCAACAACTTTAGACCATTAGTGGAGGCATGATCTGAGTCAATCAAACAGAGCTCGAGAGATGTTGAACAGTGTATGACAAGCACACTAGTGTTGACTATACAATGAGTTCTGAACGTTCTGCAATGTATCTTGATACGTTGAGGTGTTGTATGGCATTGTGTTTGGATGATGGCAATTCAGAGAATAATATGTAGGAGGAATTTGCAGTTAAGTCTTGAAAAGTTGAATGATTGGTTGGAAGTTAGATCTACTTACGTATCGGAACTAAATCTGTACGGACACGAGATATAGACTCTGTGATATGCGTATGAGTTGGTGTTCTTAATAGTAAGGATGTTTGGAGTACTAAAGATTTCTTAAGAGTAGGTATAGCAATGAATCCGTATGCAAGTTTTATTTGTTAATATAAGAAGAGATTCGGTGGTTGGCATTTGGAAGCCGATCAGTCATTGGAGTTATTGGATCAAGAAAGAGATTTATTGGTTCCATAAATTTGCATGATATTCAGAATTTGGCAAGGCAAAAGAGTAATTTCTATTGGTTTCTTTTTGCTATCTCTGTTAGTAACATCTGAATCTGTTGTATTACATTTGAGCTATGTGGTTGTAGTTGGGTTTTATCTATGATGGTATATTTTAACTCAGGTAATCCTGCCAGAAGCTGTCTGAATCATTTTATTTCACCCCTATTGTTTAACTATCTGTTGGAACCTCTATAGTTTGCTCTTTGATGCCCTCTAACATATAACTCTTTGGTTTTGAGAATAGGAACCATTGACTCAGTGTACCTCTGCAATGTCTGATATCTTAAGTTTTGTCCTTAAGAATTTTGTCTCTGATCTGTTAACCTTGACTGAAGATATGGAGGTTATACTTAGTTTGAAATTGTATTGTACTATACCAATTGTCGTTCCTTATATAGGCATTGTTAGAGCAACACATAAGCTAAAGAATGTTGTGTAGTAAGCAACCAAATTTTTTCGAGTGTCAGTGGAAGTTCTAAAGGGACTTCACTCTGTTTAGTTGAGCGTGAGAATCTGTGCTTGTCTGCTTCTATCGATTTACAAGTTTGTACCATTTGTCTCATTCTTTGGACATTGTTATACCTTTTATCCCTGTGTCTACATATTTTGTATTATCTCTGTGTATCTGCATATATGGGTATGAGTACTATGGAACATTAGTGGGGTGATAGTTTCTCTGTGATTGATCTATTAGAGTTATGAACTATGACTTGGTTTGGAGACCTAGACTAATTTATGATATAGGGATATTAGAGTTTGACTAGATTGAGGATTTGAGTTATATTAGCATCTGATGTATCTCTGTAATCCTTCAGATCTGAATCTTTAGGAAATTTGAGGACGAATTTCTCTTGAGGAGGAAAGTATGTAATACCTCGCCAATTTCTAACCTATCTTCTATACCATTCCAATCAGTCCTGATCTGTTCCGTTCAATTTTGATCCTAGCAATTAATGCTTGAAGATGTTAATGATGTCAATTTGTCAAAATTTTTGATGTTTAGTTGGTCTAAGTTTGATCTTGAATGATTGTAGTGTTGAGTGGATGATTAATAATTTTGAAAGGGAGTTACTCGAGTAAGCCAAGAGTGTTACTCAAGTGAAATGGATCATGGATTATTTGAGTAAGCCGTTTGGGATTACTCGAGTAAGATGAGGTATGCATTACTCGAGTAACATGAGGTATGCATTACTCGAGTAAGCCATGCTCAAGGATCATTTTCTAGGAAATTCAACTCGAGTTATCGAAGCGGTTACTCGAGTAAACTAGCTGTTACTCTAGTAAGCCTTCCTCTTACTCCAGTGAGCAAAGGCAAAAACACTGAAGCGGTGTCATTTTGGGTAGGGGTTCTATATATACCCCCACCCGACTCTCTCAGCTCTCTCACCTCATTTTTGTCTCTCTCTCCTCCAAATCCGTTCAAAATGTGTTCATGTTGTTGCCCATTGCTCCCATTTTGTCCCTAGAGGTAAGATTACATCTCTAATCACTTCTTTTCGTCCATTTCATGCATGAATATCGAATTTATGCTTTAGGCCAAATTTGGAAATGGTTTCATATTTTGAGTGATTTCTTCCAAATGGGAGTTGTAGGTTGTTAAATTTTGTTTGTTTGAGGTTAGATAAACATAAACCTAGCTTGGAATCACGAGATTTGACGAGTTCTTAAATAGGCTAGGGTTAGATTCAGATTTTTCTAAATATTTGGAGATTTTGAGTTGTTTTTGAGAAACCAATTATAGATTTGAGTTCTTGAGGTTGAATAGTACCAATGTCGGTGATTAGATTCGATTTTTGTTGGTTGAATCGTATTTAAGGACTAGTTTCGTAATTTACCACTTAAGGACTAAAAGTGATATTTGGCATGTAGGGACTAGAATTGAATTTTGAATTATTTGGAGGATTAAATAATATATTTTGAGATATTTGAGGATTAATTAGTAACTTTGGAGAGTTAGGGACTGAATTATATATTTGGAATATTTTGGGGAGTGAATCATAGTTTTTTGAAGTCCGGGCACTAAATTGTAATTTTACATCGAGGTATGATTTTCAATGAGGGTGTTGGATAATCACTAGTAATAGAATTTTGATTCGTCGTGGGTTAGAACGAACACCTGCATTGCATGCATACTCTGTAATGTCACAGTTATCGTGTCTGATGTCTGTTGTGATAACTTATGTGTTTAGCTCTGTTCAGTTTCAGAGGCGACCATTCATTCACCAGTGGACAATGATTGGACTATTAGTTCGACGTCCAGTTGAGTGGATGGCAGCTTCAGACATAGACTGTGTCTTTTAAAATTATATGTTTTTGACGTGTCTCAACTTGTCATGTAATCTGGAATAACTAAAGGGTAGAAAATCCTAAAAATCTGATCTTGTTGAACCAAGGGAGTTTCACATTTGGATCCTCTTATGTTTTTATGATAAACAAAACTTGGATGAAAATAAACGCCAAAAGACAAAATTTCAAGATTTACTCGAGTAGGAAACATAGTTACTCAAGTAAGTTCAAGTTCCAGATGGCAACTGATTGTTGAAGTCACTCGAGTAAGATGAAAGTTACTGGAGTATGTGAATGTTCAAAATGGGCATTACTCGAGTAAGAAAAAAAGTTACTCGAGTAAGTGCTGAAACCAGAAGATACATTGATTTAGAAGTTACTCGAGTGAGAAATTGTTAGTCGATTAAGCGGGCATTAATGAGAAGCAAGATCTGAGGCAATCAAATCTGAAATGGAAAGATTGTGAAGAAATCAATTACCAACGGTCATATGTGTCGATTACTCGAGTAAAGGAAATATGTTATTGGATTAAGTCAAGGCTGAAAATGGGCATTTACAAGTGGAGATATAGTTACTCGAGTAGAACAAAAAGTTACTCAAGTAAGAACTGAAAAGGAAAGAACATCAGATTGATTTCACACTCCAATGGTTATCTATTGACCCACAATGGCTAGAAATCTTTAATGGAGTATAAATACATCTCAAATGACTCTAGAGACAGACAAAGAACATACATATACACATCTATCTTTCAAGAGATCAATCTAGAGAGAAAACCAAGTACTTCAAGTTTATATTCTTATTTCTAGCATAGAGCTATCCTTGTATTTATTCATAAACACTTTGGGTGTGGGAAATGTTTGTTGTAAACCTTAGGAAACAACTTTGTAAGGGATTTAAAGGTGTGAGCCTAAGAGAGAATCAACCTTGGTTTATTCTTGAACCGGAATTAAGTGTTGTAAGAGTTCTCACTTAGCATGAAAGTGAAGGTGGTTTTGGAGGTGTTGAGTTGGGAATTAACCTCTTTGTGGTTGGCCTTGTTGGATTGAGCCGTAATTAATCATCATCATAGTGAAAAGCCTAAGTAAGACTTAGGTAGTGGACGTAGGTGAGATTGACCGAACCACTCTAACTTCTTGTGTTCAAATTTCTTCTCAATTCTCACAACTTAACTCAAGCAAGATCGAAAAACCTCCAACAAGTGGTATTAGAGTGGTCTCCCTTGAAGAGGGTTTAACAACCTTGCAGAAAAGATCTACATCAACAAAAATGGAGTTCGGTCATTCTTCCGTATTTCAAGCCGGTGCTTCCCTTAATCAACTACCTCTATTTGACAGTCTTCATAAAGGCTCACGACATTGAGCTTTGGAAAGTAATCGTTCTCGGCCCCCGTATTATTAAAAAACAAGATGAATCTTTGAAAAGTGAGTAAGAGTATACCAACATCGATTGGAAGAAGGAGAGAATAAATGCTCAATCAATACAACTTCTCTTATGTGGCTTGACTCTTGAAGAGATTAGAAGAGTTTCAAATTGTAAAAGTGCTCAAGAAATCTAGAAGTCCTTGGAGGTAATTTGTGAAGGAACTTCTCAAGTCAAGGAAACCAAGATAAATCTTCTTCAACATGAGTTCAAACTCTTTTCCATCAAAGAATATGACACCATCACAAGTTTCGTTGATAGATTTACAAAAATCACAAATAAGCTAGAGGCATTGGGAAGGAAGGTCAATGAGCATGACAAGGTAAAGAAGATCATTTGATCCTTACCAAATGGTGGGATTCACAAGTCACAACTATAATGGAAACCAGGGATCTTAACACATTGTACTACAATACTTTCATTGGTTCTCTTATAAATTATGAGATCATTTGAAAATCAACGGGGAGAATTCCAAAGGAAGAGAAAGCATTGAAGGCTCAAACTCATATTTAAAGTGAAGAAGAAAGTGAACAAGAATCAAGCTTGGGAGATGAGGAAGATGAAGAACTGTAGTACTACTCCAAAAACCTCTCCAGATACAAAAGCTTGATGAGGAACAAGATGAGGGAAAGAGATAAGAAAGCAAGAAAGAAGAAGAAGAGGAGATATAATAGCTCTTCTTCAAGTAGTGATGAAGATGATCAACCACATATTTGTGCTTAACGGCACATTAGGTACTTCTTATTCTCAATTTTTCTTTATTTTCATTTTTGTGCCCTTTAATTTTCTTTACTTTTTTTTATTTGTATTGTTTTGGATATTATGATGACTTTTTTTGTCATATGCATGGCTTTGAAATAGAAAGGGGGAGATAATTTTTTTTATTAAATGCATAAATTGATTTTGAAAGGTGGAGCTAAAAACTTATTTATTGTTATTTTTTTCTTGATGATTACAAAAAGGGGGAAAGGATCATTGAATGAATTTGCATGATCATACACTATTTTTGCATGTTTCTAACCTCTTGACAAGGATAAAATCTTTGATCAAATTTGTGTCCTTGATGTAGCATTCAAATTCATTATGGCTTTGTTATCATAAAGAAGGGGAGATTGTTGAACCAAAGGAGGTTCACAATTGGATCCTCTAATGTTTTGATGATAAACAAAACTTGGGAAGAAAATAAATGCCAAAAGACAAAATTTCAAGAGTTGCTCGCGTAGGAAAAATAGGTACTCGAGTAAGTTCAAGTTCCAGATTACAATTGATTGTTGAATTCACTCGAGTAAGATGAAATTTACTCGAGTATGCGAATGCTGAAAATGGGAGTTACTAGAGTAAGAAAAAAAGTTACTCGAGTAAGTGCTAAAACCAAAAGATATATTGATTTGGAAGTTACTCGAGTGAGAAATTGTTACTTGAGTAAGCGGGCATTAATGCAAAGCAAGATCAGAAGCAATCAAGTCTGAAATGGAAAGATTCTGAAGAAATCAATTACCAACGGTCATATGTGTTGATTACTCGAGTAAAGGAAATATGTTACTCGAGTAAGTCAAGGCTGAAAATGGGCATTTACAAGTGGAGCTGTAGTTAATCGAGTAGAACAAAAAGTTACTCGAGTAAGAAATGAAAAGAAAAGAACATCAGATTGATTTCACACTCTAACAGTTATCTATTGATCCAAAACTGCTAGAAATCTTTAATGGAGTATAAATACATC
This sequence comes from Flueggea neowawraea, assembly GCA_948243855.1. Lineage (NCBI taxonomy): Eukaryota > Viridiplantae > Streptophyta > Magnoliopsida > Malpighiales > Phyllanthaceae > Flueggea > Flueggea neowawraea. Next base: position 5,201 of record CAODLS010568323.1, on the reverse strand, counting down.
TCAAATGACTACAGAGACAGACAGAGAAAATACATATACACATCTATCTTTCAATAGATCAATCTAGAGAGAAAATCAAATGCTTCAAGTTTATATTATTATTTATAGCATAAAGCTATCACTTGTATTTATTCATAAACACTTTGTGTGTGGGAAAGGTTTGTTGTGGACCTTAGGAAACAACTTTGTAAGGGCTTTAGAGGTGTGAGCCTAAGAGAGAATCAACCTTGGTTTATTCTTGAACTAGAATCAAGTATTGTAAGAGTTCTCACTTAGCTTAAAAGTGAAGGTGGCTTTGGAGGTGTTGAGTCGGAAATCAACCTCTTTGTAGTTGGCCTTGTTGGATTGAGTCGTAATCAATCATCATTATGCATATACAATATATCAAAATATCAGTGAAAATATAAAATCACCAGAGTAAACCCCAAAATACAAATTGAAGTCCAGTATCCCAACAGTAACCCAATGTGGAGCTCTAACGACATAGCATAGTAGAGTCCGGACGACGGCACTCACTATAGTGAAGAAGCGCCTCACTAGGTCGAGGTACGGATTAGATGTTGTAAGTCCAGAAGATGTCACCTGTGAACAAATGTATAGCATAGACAACATAAGAAAAAGGGGTAAGACTCCATAGTGAGGAAACAACACATCAGACCGCCTCATACATGCCTCACAAAGATTGGTTTGAAATCTTTTTTCAAAATACCGAACACATATGTAGATACCATATAGTATACATACTATATACATAATACATTTGCTGAAAATTGTTTTACCAAAACATCCGCATTAATATCATACAACTTGCATTTAGGCAATATATACATATACTTGTGATTTCATAGTACGGGACCATATCAAAGAAATAGTAGTGTGGACTCCGCCACCTGACTGCTCAATAATTGCGTATATCTGACCAGATATACGGTCACCCTAATCCCTGGTGACTAGGGCCATAAACATACAATGGTATACCAAAGACTACATACTCCGTAGTAGAGTGTCCCCATATCAGTATGATACATACATAGTATTTCACATACAATCATGCAATATCTTTTCCTTTATTCAATTATTTACAAAATGCTCTTGTATATATATACCCATATATACTTTAGATTTTCCATATCAAAACATTGGTTATTAATAATCACATACCCAGATTATTAATTAACCCAATACTTATTAGTCCATATTTCATGTCAAGCCCGACATATCAAAAATATTATACTTAATTTTGAAGACATAGCCTATGTGTCTGAAGCTGCTATTTCACTCACCTGGTATCCAAAGCCGTGGAACCAGTCAAATATCGCTCGCGGGCAGCTGCTCTTCCTGGCAGATACACTGAGCTGTACATATACAGATATAGCAAATATCAATATGTGGTACTGTGGCGGTACCGATGCATGGTATGCAAATGCTGACCCTCAAGTCACTGAACATATATGTCGGGAATGAATCCATCATCCCTGACCCAAAATATAACATATACGTAAAATTACAGTTTGGTCGACCAGTGTAAAATTATGTTTTAGTCCCCAGACTCGACAAATTACAAAACAACCCCCAATGACTACTAGGGTTACTGACTGGACATCTATAAGTCAGAATCCCCAAATTCCAGTCGAACTATCAGAAATTGCGAATTAGCCTAATTCCTCAAAATTACAAAAATACAACCAAGTTTTCCAAAATTGCAATTCTATACCTCAACCTTTCAAAATTTCAAATCCAGATTCCAAATTTTAGAATTTACAAATCTAGGTTAAATCTTTTCAGAATTTACAAAACTAGAGAAAACTCTAGTTTTATTCTCAAAAATATCTAACTTCCGATTCAATCGATGAATCTCCAAACCAATCATGTTTTCCGACTCTAATCGACCTCCTGAACACGAATCTAACCTCATATTCAATAGAAAAATTCCCAATCATGCTCAAATCATCAAAATCCGAACCAAACCCTAATTTCACCAAAAACTCATCAAATCATTCGATTCAAAGCTTGGATCAAGTTCATACAAGTCCCCTCTAACCTATTCTAACATCCCCTAACATTCATTCATCATAAATCATCCGAAAATTGAAACCCACTTCAAATTCAGACAAAATGCATTTTGATGAATCAATGCATAAAAATGAGTTATAAATAAAGAAAGGATGTTGATATTACCTTAGAAATGGATTAGGAATTCTGGGGGAACAATTTGAAAGCATTTCAGAGAGATTTGGAGAGATTGTGAGTGAAAAATGACAGAAAACGTCGAGTTACGGACGTTTTAAGAGCTGCAGATCAAAACGCACCGTTTCGACATTTTCAAAGGCAACGTACGTCATATACAATGACAACATACGTTGTGATGACGATTTCAAAGACAATGTACGTCGTACTCAATGACAATGTACGTTATGATGGCGCATAATGTACGTTATACCTCACAACGTACGTCGAGAAGCATCCAATACCTCACAACGTACGTCGAGAAACACAACCCAATGTACGTTATGGCAACGTACGTTGATCATCCCCGTATCCCATATAACATACGTCGTATCTCTACAACGTACGTCATGCTATTTTCCAGATAATGTACGTCTTCATCACTCTACAACGTACGTCATACGCACGTTACTCACTCTCAAATCACATACTCGACATATCACATTTCCCAACACGCATCGGACCTCCCTCGAGATTCGATGACACCTAATCCCCGAAAAATACGTCCGATTATCCTCCAGATCAACTCGGACCTAGCCAGAAAGCTACAATATTCCTTGACAGAAATGAGCAGAATATTACATAATTCTTCCAACGTTCATTAAAACTTGGAAATGTATAAATTGACCCAACACGCTTCAAAGAAGTGTTGATAACAACTTGCAATCATCTTTCAACAATCGTCAAGCTTCCTCTTGTTCTTATTGGCAAATCATTCACATACCTCTTAGGAGTGCTTTTACACTTGCAAATTTATTATTGCTTAAGTGTGATAAATTTCATTTTTGTTCTTATTCTAGAAAGAATTTTGTTGTATTAGAGAGATAATAATTTTCTTGTTTGTCTTGAAAAAAAGGATTGTATTGTGAGGGGTTTAATCATTCACCTTTGAAGCAAGAGTGTGTAGAGGTTGCCTTCATCCATTGAAGAAGGAAGTTATATATATTGAATTTAAAATATTAAGGGGAAGCTTAAGGAGTGGATGTAGGCTAAGAGGGTTGAAGCACAATAAATATTGGTTTTGATTTTTATAACCCTTCTCTCTTTACATTTATTATTTGAGTGAATTGAATTAGTGTTCTTACTTTGTATTTTGTTTATCTTAAATATTTTGAATATTGCAAAAATATTTTTAAATAAGTTTTAAAGTTAGAAAATCAATTCACCCTATTGCATTGCCATTCCGGACCTACAATTCCATTAAATTAGTCATGTTTTGTATCAGTTCTGTGTCAATGCATGTGTTGTGGAATGGTAGCCCCTCCAAACAATTTTGGCCTTCCCAAGGAGTGTGACAGGGAGACCCCATTTCTCCTTATGTGTTTGTTTTATGTATTAAAAGGCTTTCACATTCTATTTTAAAAGAAGTTCATAATAATAATTGGTATCCGCTCCGGCTTAATAGACGTAGCCCACCACCATCTTATATTTTTTGCGGATGATTGATTATTATTTTCAAAGGCTGATTGAAATAATGTTCAGTGTATTAGTAAAGTGCATAATAGTTTCTGTGATGTTTCAGAGAAAATGATCAGTCTCAATAAATCACTTATCTTCTTCTCAAAAGGGGTTCCTACCAATGAGGCAAGAGTTTTGAGCAGCATCATTGGGTTCTCTTTACAAGATGATCTGGGTCACTACTTGGGAGTTCCGCTTCTCCACAAAAGAGTGTCTAATTCTAGATATCAGGCTATCATTGATTGAGTAGCGAAGCGTCTTTCCAGTTGGCAAGCTAGAAATCTCTCGTTGGCTGGGGGACTCACTCTTGTTCAAACTGTGCTCACTGCCATAACAATGTATACCATGCAAACCATGTACTTATCAGGGGGTACTATTGAGCAAATTGAAAGATTATGCAGAAAGTTTCTGTGGGGAGCCAATAAAGAGGAGAAGAAAATGAGTATTGTCCAATGGGAGAATTTGTGCAACCCAAAGAGAACAGAGGGTTAGGGACCCGTCGACTCAAAGAAAATAACATAGCTTTTGGTATGAAGCTAGGTTAGCAGTTGATATCCCATCCTAAAACCTTGTGGGTTTGGCTTGTCCGTGCTAAGTACATGCAAAATCAAACAAGAATTCCTGAGGATCTTTATATCAAGAATGACTCTTGGTTTTGGCGAGGCATTTGTAAAATCTGGCACTTGGTTAAGAGAGGAATACGATGGGTTGTTCTTGGACAAACTATTAGATTTTGGAGAGACGCATGGATTGGGAAAAAACCACGGCTGGAGTTTGTATGCGATGAAATAAATTAGACTGAATTGAATTTGCTAGTTTCTGATTACACTAATTGAGCAAGTGAATAGATTATACAAAAACTGGATAATTTATTGCCCACTAGCATTGTTTCCATGATTGCAGGTATGGAAGCCCCTGATAGGTTGGCGGGTAGTGATCAAGCGTACTGGGGGTTAACGGATTCGGGTGAGTTTGTTGGGAGAAAACGCGAATTCTCTACATGTCAGATATATGGAAGAGAGCAAAAATAAATAAATCAACACACACAATTTACGTAGTTCGGCATAAACTTGCCTACTCCATGGGCTGCTGTAGATCTTTTACTAAAGAGAGAAAAATACAGTGTTTACAATACCCACAGCTCAAGAAAATTGCTCTCAATTTTCTCTCGACAAAACTCACTCAACTATTTGCACCTCACCACACTCTGTGTTTTTCACAAAGCAACTCAGACAATTTCACAGCACACAAAACCAACTAATGATGCATGTATTTATAGCCCCATTCAGCTCCTTCTTCACACGTTTTTGTGACCCTAATTGTAGCTGTAAATTGCCTCTTTTGTTGACATCCAGTGACATCCAATTAATAGCCTAATTTGTTGAAATCCAAATTTGTGCAGCCTTTGACAAATGAAAAACGGTGCAAGTGGTTGCTGGGGTTTTGTTTTTCTACAAGCTCAAACAGGAACTTAGAGTTGAGGTATTATTTATTTTTGTCTCTTCATTACCATTTTC
>CAODLS010568319.1:0-17568 GCA_948243855.1 Flueggea neowawraea | reverse complement strand
GCAAATCGATATAAGAAACAAGTGAATTTCAAAGCAGAACTCAAACCCAGGAAACAACTATTAAACCAAAGCAACAACAACACCACAAACACTTCACTTTAAAACAATACAAGACAAATTTAACGCCTCCCTCAGCCACTCCACGCCTGCTCCATCGACTGAAGCACGGATATGCAGATTAAAAAACAAATACGCCGAAGGAATCAATAGCCGGTCATCTCTAACAAAAGACCAACAACACCCATAAAGCAGAGCAGCAATCTACGGAAACAAGGAAACAGCACCGGCGAGTCTCGAACTGGAGTCTAAACCATCAAACACTCCAATTCGAAACAATTAAATACCTAAAATAAGCAACAAAATCAGAGCGCCAAGACAAAACAATGCGCAGAAACACAAACCCTAATAAGTCTCTATACAACGACGTATTCCACAAACTGCAATGTTCTAGAGTTTGAACCCAGAACAACAGCGTAGTCCAACAATCGTATTCACCACCAAAGCTATTTATTTGTATTTAATACTATTTATTGGAGTGAAATAGGGAGAGAGAGAGAGAGGACTAACCCTAGCAGAGATAGAGAGACTCTGCAACGATTGTAAGCAACAGAAACCAGTGAGGGCAAAACCTAACCGTTTTGAAAAAAAGGGTTATTCGGGGGAGGCAATATATACGAGTTCGACTCCCAAACAAATGCGTTTCAGGCGGTGACAGAGAGAGAGGTCTCGCAAGTGTAAGCAGAGAGGCAGAGAGAGAAAGCGAGGGCCGGCGAGAGAGATGGAGGGATTTATGAATGGTGTTAATAGGAAGGTTTGGGAGTTGTGACAGAGACGATAAAATTAGGGTTTTGTTCGTGACTGAGAGAGATTGGGAGAGAGGCGTAATTTCTGTTGGTGTTGGATACTGAGAATGAAACATATGAGGAACAAACAGCCTCTTCTTCTAAGAAAATTATGTTTTTATTTGTAATTTAATTTCTTTTATTAATAATATTTAATTTATTATTTTTAACTTCACTAAAACATCGTTTGTTGGACTTTTCTTGGGCCTACCCTTTTGGGTGGCGTTGTCCAAGTAGTTTTGGTTTTGTTTTCCAGTCGGTGCGTTTTAGGCATCCAATAATGTGGTCAAAACCTCCACTCATATTTTAACAAAGTGGATTTTGGGTCGGTTAAATATATTTCTAGATAACCCCCGAATATATATTTTGGAAACACAAAAAACAATTATATTTTTTGGTAAATAAATAGGGATTGCACTCCTTTTCCTCGGCTAATCTGCAGGTGATTCAAGGGAGAGAGAGAGAGATCAATTTTTTTTTTTTTTGCAAAAACTTTTTTCTTAAGCACTTAAATTTTTTTTTATGAAAAATATTATGTATCACAACCCGAAATCAGAATATGACTGGTATACTAGACGAACCAAACTATAAGTTTATCCATCTCGCACAAACATAAAAAAATAGAACTTCTAACCATTCATCATACTTAAAACATTTATAAATAATGATAAATTATACATTTACAGAACTAAAATAATAACAAGTATAACAGTAACTAAATCAGATACGATACATAATATTATATGCCGAGAAACTCATTAATAACTAAGGATGGGCGCTAGGCCGGACCAGGTTACAACATATTTTTTTAGACCAGTCGACCGGGCCGAGCCACAACCAAGCCTTCTTGATCGAGTTGAGTGTGTTGTCCAAACTCGCCCATTCAAAACGGGCGGGTCGGGCCAGATCACCTGCGAGTCACATTTTCTTATTTTTTTTTGGTCTTATCTTTCAATTTTAATACTTCAAACATTATTTTTAATGAAAATACAATGACTTACATTAAATTAAACGACAATATTAGCTATTGTTCATTCATTTAACATACAAACGAACAAAAAAATATCCAATACGTATTAAATTTTCCATACATCATATTAAAATTTGTTAAAAAAAACTAAAATGAATATTGCTTTATATCACGAAAAGCTCGTTTACAACACTTACTAATATGCCTACGTCAATAAGAAGTGCCAACACTACGTCAATATCAGGGCATGTTATGTTCATACCTTGGGCCGAGTCGGGCATATTTTTTTGCAAACCTAAGCCAACCAAAAATTTATATCGGGCCATTTTTTCCAACCCAACCTTGCCCTTCGGGCTAAAAAACCAAACACAGACCTTGATATTAATAGGGCAGAGTTTGGGCCAACCCACAGGCCAAACTTATTTGCCCACCACTAATAATAATCAGTGCGGATCAACTAACATAATTATACAAACTGAGCTGAACAAGAGAGCACTCACAGATGAACAAACGATCCTCACTGAGCACAAAAGCTAAGATAACTTGAAATGTTAGAAAAAGGGGGTGAGAAAACTTAGTTAAGGATAACACTATAAATCGTCTCCGGTGCTCACGCAAACCATTTTGAAAACGTTTTCAAAAAACTACCACATGCACGTATAGACTCAGATAATACTACTATACACGCATATACGTACTAATATTAGTTAAAAAACATTTCTCAAAAACGGTTCGCAGATAAAGCAAATAAAATGCAAACAAACATATATGTCTAGAGATGTCATCGCACTCACTTGGACTTCGAGCCAAAAAAGCCTAATATGCACCGCCAATGGATGGTTGGTCACCTCAAACATCATAGGAAACTGAAAACAGTCAGACAGATCAAAATAGAATCAGACATAAAATGGTACTGTGACTTTACAAAGTATGCATGGAATGCAAATACGAATCCTAAACCTCTGAAAACGTCAAAAATTCTATTACGATCGAATATGTAAGGCTCTCGACGATAATGAAACACTTTCGTTAAATTATAGAATAGTCCCTCAGCTTTTACCAAATTACATTTTGGTTAGGTTTGCTAGTTTAGCCCGCAAAAACTAGTGATTCGGTTTTATAGTTCAGCCTGCAAAAACTAGGAATACGGTTTTCTTGTTAAGCCCACAAAAACAAGGTGTAACACTTTTCTAGTAAAGCCCGTAAAAACTAGAAGTTGTAACGGTTTCCCTCCACCCGCAAGCGAGGAGATAGTTTATTTGAATTCTCTAGTGGATCTAGATGAGTGGACGTAGGTCAAGATGACCGAACCACTATGAATATTGGACTTTGATTTTCTCTCTCACTTACTCTCTATATTTACTTTGCCTTGCACTTGCTTTATCTTGTTTGTGAATTGGTGATTTATTGCTTTCACACTTTCACTTTGATTTTTAATTGTAAAAGACTTTGTTATTTGCTTTGATTTGCAAAAGATTTCCAACAAAATTTTCAAACTCTCTAAAACTCCAATTCATCATTCTCTTGGATTGTCATTTCCATTACTGTTTGGGATCGAATCTCATTTACAAAATAAGTTTGTCCCGTCGGTTGGCCCGAACTCATCCCTATTAATATAATACATATAATAAAATATTAGAGTGTAGGTTACTGATTATAATATACGATATTCAAAATTACAGATTTTCTCGTCACATCATTTTAATCAGATAAACATACGAAGCGAACTATTAATTTCAATGTAATACATTTATTCCCTAAATAGATTTTTTTACTATAGAGGTATTATATATATTTCAAACAGAATAATTATTTCAAAAGAATATATATAATTAATATCAATCCAATATTTCCTTATCACATAAGTATTCACACAGATCAAATTTTTAAATTAGCCAAGCCATTAATTAGTCAAGTTACAGGTTTAAGCTAGACACGTCAAAAACAATATTTGGTTAAAAGACACAACCTATTTGTCTAGAGCTGTCATCGCACTCACTTGGGAGCCAAAAAAGCCTAATATGCATTGTCGATGGATGGTTGGTCACCTCGAACATCACAGGAAACTGAAAACAGACAGACATATCAAAATAGAATCAGACACGAAATGGTATTGTGACTTTACAAAGTATGCATGGAATGCAAATACGAATCCTAAACCTTTGACGACATCGAAAATTCTATTACGATCGAAGATGTAAGGCTCTCAACGATAATGAAACACCTTGGTAAAATTATAGAATAGTCCCTCAGCTTTTACCAAATTACATTTTGGTTTGGTTTTCCAGTTTCGCCCTAAAAAACTAGTGGTTCGATTTTATAGTTCAGGCCGCAAAAACTAGGGATACGGGTTTCTTGTTAAGCCCACAAAAATAAGGTGTAACGTTTTTCTAGTAAAGCCTGTAAAAACTAGAAGTTGTAACGGTTTTCCTCCACCCGCAAGCGAGGAGATAGTTAATTTGAATTCTCTAGTAGATCTAGAGGAGTGGACGCAGGTCAAGAGAACTGAACCATTATGAATATTGGACTTTGATTTTCTCTCTCTCTTACTCTCTATATTTACTTTGTCTTGCACTTGCTTTAACTTGTTTATGAATTGGTGATTTATTGCTTCCGCACTTACACTTCGATTTTTAATTGTAAAAGACTTTGTTATTTGCTTTGATTTGCAAAAGATTTCTACCAAAGTTTTCAAATTCTCTAAAACTCCAATTCACCATCCTCTTAGATTGCCATTTCCATTACTGTTTGGGATCAAATCTCATTTACAAAATAAGCATGTCCCGTCGGTTGGCCCGAACTCGTCCCTACTAACATAATACATATAATAAAATATTAGAGTGTAGGTTACTGATTATAATATACGATATTCAAAATTGCAGATTTTCTCTTCACATCATTTTAAATAGATAAACATACGGAGCGAACTATTAATTTCAATGTAATACATTTATTCCCTAAACAGATTTTTTTTTACTACAGAGGTATTATATATATTTCAAACCGAATAATTATTTCAAAAGAATATATATAATTAATATCAATCCAATATTTCCTTATCACAGAAGTATTTACATAGATCATATTTTTAAATTAGCCAAGCCATTAATTAGTCAAGTTACAGGTTTAAGCTATACACATCAAAAACAATATTTGTTTAAAAGACAACCTATTTTTCTAGAACTGTCATTGCACTCATTTGGACTTCTAGCCAAAAAAGCCTAATATGCACCGCTGATGGATGGTTGGTCACCTCGGACATCAGAGAAAACTGAAAACATACAAACATATCAAAATAGAACCAAACACAAAATGGTACTATGACTTTACAAAGTATGCATGGAATGCAAATACGAATCCTAAACCTCTGATGACGTCGGAAATTCTATTAAGATCGAAGATATAAGGCTCTCAACGATAATGAAACACTTTGGTAAATTATAGAATAGTCCCTCAGCTTTTACCAAATTACATTTTAGTTCCTAAACTTTTCAAAAGTTACAAATCAAACCTCCAAATTATTAATAATCATATTTCGGACCTCAAATATTTAAAATATTATAATTTAGTCCTTGGACAGAAATCCTTTTCAAAAACATCCTAAAATTCGTATCGACTAAGACACAATGTTCCAATCCGCTCAAATCAACTCTGATCAACCTCAAAAACATAAATATATAATTGATTTCACCAAAAAAACTGAAAATCGACATAAATCTCCAAAAATCCGAGTTAAACCCTAGCTCATTCAAAACAACATCAAATCTCAATAATCCAAGAAAAATCTAACTATATCTAACCTTAATCATAATATTGATGAGTTCAGTTTTGATGATGATGAATACAAAACATCCATGAAAAATATGCAAAGTTGCAGACTAAGTCATCAAAGCGCATTGATGCATGTTGAACTGGCTTTTACGCATGCAAAAGGGCCTACAAGGCACATAGATGAGAAGCAAATGCTACTGAAAATTATTCATGCACATCTACATACGCAGAAGATCATGCAACGTACGTTGACGAAGTCCAGATTGGTGAAGAGAAAACCAAGCCATGCAGATGCACGTTGATTGGCAAAACAAGGTGAGTTAATGAGCAAAGATGTGATATTTAAAGAAAAGATCAACGCACGTATATGGATCAGCAACGCACGTAGACGAGCGTTAGATAAGGATGAACTGGACTACCTAACAAAAGTAAGACGCTCCTCAGGAATTTGAATTTGAACATTTTGTAACACAAATCAAGCGCAAAATCAGAAGTGTAGACTTTGACAGAACGACAACGCATGTTGAAGGTTAAAAAATGCATGTAGAAGAAGTTTGGTTGAAAATTGCATATTCTGGAATTCAGAGCAATGCACGTTGAAGAGTGATCAACACACATAAAAGTATGAACACTGCATGTAGAAGATCACCAATGCACGTAGATGCTGATCCAATCAAAATCGAGACCACTAGAGTTCTGACAACACACGTAGACTTGCATAAACAACACGTAGAACTCAGATGAAACGAGGTACTACGCATATAGATGGTGGCTACGCACGTAGAAGACAGTGACGTCATTTACTGGACAAAATTTGTCTTATCTCTCAACGACTACTTCGAGGTTCCAACAGATATATTCCTAAGAGTAGCTATAAATAGACGTCCTATAATAGAAGAGAAGTAAGAGATACAGTTGCTATGACTTGTTAATCATTCTATCCCTCTTCTCTACCTTTATAACTCATTTGATCTATTTATTTGCTATCACATTCTGGGTTTGTGTGATCCTTATATCTGTTATATCTTTAGGTTGATTTGTGACAAGCAAAGTTATTTGTTTGAGGGTAGTTAGGTTTCCTTGTTGAGCCTTAGAAAAACAAGAATGGTTGCTAGTTAGCCTTAGAAAACTAGTGGGCAATTGTTTGCTAGTAGATCCCACAAAAACTAGGGATTTGGTTTGTTTGTTTTTGTCCTGAAAACAAGTGGTAACGATTTTCTAGTTCAGCCCTTAAAAATTAGGGATACAGTTTTCTTGTTGAGCCCACAGAAACAAGGTGTAACGGTTTTCTTGTTGATCCGTAAAAACAAGGTGTAACAGTTTTCTTGTTGATCCGCAAAAACAAGGTGTAACATTTGCTTGTTGATCTTGCAAAAACAAGTTGTTGTAAACGGTTTCCCCCACTTGAAAGTGAAGAGATAGTTGGTTGAACTCTTTAGTGGATCTAGAGGAGTGGATGTAGCTCAAGAGGACCAAACCACTATAAATATTCGGCTCTGATTATCTCTCCTTTACTCTCCTTATCTTGTTCTATACATGCTTTACATTGTTTGTGGATTGGTTGTTTTATTGCTTCCGTATTTATACTTTGATTTTAATTTAAAAAAAACTTTGTTATTTGTTTTGATTTGCAAAAGATTTTCAACAAAATTTTCAAACTCTTTAAAAATCCAATTCACCCCCATCTTGGAGTGTCATTCCATTGCACATTGGGACCAACCACTGCATTTTCAAATATAACATCCTCAAATATCCATTCTAACATAAACAAACAAATCTGATCCATATTTGCAAAACTGTCACTCTTCTTTCCCAACAAACCAAAATGTGATTCAATGAGTAAAATGAAGACATAATTGTAAAATAAGGATGATCTTACCTCAAAATATGTTACGGAATGGATGAGAGGCAGTGGGAGAGCAAATAGGACAGATTTTGGAGTGATTGAAGTGAAAAAATGAAGTAAATGTAGAGTTGAGGTCGGGTGATGGGGTTTTAAAGAACCACATATCAAAACGCACTGTTTAAATGATTTTCAAAGGCAACGTACGTTATTTCTATGCACAACGTGCGTTATGTTGCTAAAAAATACATCTAGTAACCTCGGTTTTGCAAAAAGGATGATCAATGTATGTCTTCAAATGCACAACGTACGTTTTCCATGCATAACGTACATTTTCACTCAATCACAGATGACGTATGTTTTGCTTGTCAAGATGTATGTCATTCACTTCCAGACAGCCTTCCTCGACTTCCTTTACTTCCAAATACGCGTTGAATCATTCCTAAGACTTAACGATACCCAACCTTGCAAAATTAACGTCATTAAGCATTTTTAAATACCTAATAATCATCTCAAACATCAGGGGAAATGATCGAAACTGAATAGAGAGTTACAGGAAGGTCAGTTAAAAACTGGCGAGGTATTACAATATGTTTTGTATTATCGTTAAATAAAGGCACTTATTTTTAAATATTAGCGAATAAGGACAACAATAACATATTCTTGGGTTGTTTCTGCAATTTATATTTTAACGAGTGTAATTTTTTAATACGCAAACTGTTATTTTTTTACTAATAAAGTTCATTTAGAATAAAATAACAATTTTTTTATTTATATAACGTATTTTATGATTATTATTTGAAGTTATGCAATAAAGCAAGCAATAATGGAAGCAGGAATAAAACTATACGGGCTCTATAGAATTTAAGGTAAATGAAATTAGACATAATTGTATGTATTAAAAGAGAGTTCGCATAATATCGATTACAATTTTAATGAAAATGGCAACAAAAATAGTTATCCATAGATATCAACAATGCCACCACTACTTTTTATTGGTGAATTTAACAATGTATTTAACTTTAAAAAAAAACCTTGTTTTATTTTCGATACACAATACCTAAAACTAACATAGTTAAAAAAAATAATTAAATCAAAAAAATTAACAAAATTAATAAAAATTGAAATTTTAAAAAATAAAAACTAGCATACCTGGAGGTTGTCAATGATGAAAAGATGACAGACGGTGATCAAAACTTCTGCGCAGTTGTAGCTAACGATCTCTCCTCACCCTCTTCTTTTCTTTTGATTTTTTGTGTTGCTTTTGCTTCCTTCAGGAAGCTTGTCTTCTTTTCCTTTAATGGCCCAAAGCCAAATGACATCGTTTTGCCCTTGGGTCATTAAAAAAACAAAAGGCTCAGGGATTTTCATTCCCGCTAGCTCATCATTCCTTTCCACTTCCCTTACACCCCAAGTTGTAGGGCTTTTTGCTTCACCTATCGTTGGGGTGCCAAGGCAGGTGAAGGTCAACAACACGATCTTGAAGAGAGGGAGAGAGGATGTACTTGAAAGAGTAGAGAGACACAAAAGAAAGGATATAGAATTGAATGTACTTTTGAAACTGTATTTTTTTTTCATATCAGTAGTTATCATGTGGCATGTTAGATGACACATTAAATTTGTCTAACAGTAATAAGGTTGGGGACTCGAATGACTATTTCTAAATAACAAGGGATCAAATAAAAAAATATGAAACTTCAAGGACCACTAATCAATTCCTTAAATTTATAATATCATTTTCAAAATATATATGGGTAGATAGATAAGACAAAGATGAAGATTACCTGGTAGATGAAAGTTGCTGATATAAATAAGAGGATTAAAAGGTGGCCCAATTAATAACAAGAGGAATCATGTCTACTTGAGATTTGGGTGTTTTATATCCGTTTAACGACTTGTCCTTGCACGAGTGTTAATCAACCATTTATTGCAAATTTGCTAGGGTTATGTTAGGCACTAATTTTTGTGTTAAGATTATATAACTTTGTTTTAAAGTTTTTTCCATATAAGCAAAAAAAATTATTTTCAAATAAAATCACTTGTTGACAATGGTGGATCACATCCCTTTATTTTTTGGGGCATACCTATACATGTGTGCATTGGCAGAGACAGAGTGTGGTAAAAATTCTTTTAAGAGGGGTTATTAATTGTGAATTTAATGTACAAATTTTGAATTAAATCCATAAATTTACTCAATCTTGATTTTATGATTTGAGACATGGGCTTTAATTGTGAATTTGGTAGATTTGGGTAAACAATAAATAAATTCATCATTAAGAGACCAGCAAAGTCGGTTGAATATTCTAATATTCTTATACTACTTTGCGCTACATTAGTTTAGTTAACAACATATATTACTTTGAAAAAAATATATAGTTACCTTCCTGGTTAACAGACACTCTATTGTTGTAGTAGAAACAAGTAGATTTAGTATAAGTTGAATTAATCAATTAACAAGATGATAGGTTTTTTTAGTGTTAGATTATGCTAACACTTGACATAAGTAGCATTGTCATCAACATCAAGTTTAGATAGCTCTAGTTGAACTAGCTAATACCATCTTGATTGGAGATACTAATTTATTATTTTTTTGAACAAACACATGTCAAGCTCTGTATAGCGGCTTTCAAATGAATTGTATGTAGCATAGAAATATCTCTTTATTTTTTATAATGGATTCAGCATTTTTTTTTTCTCTTCGTTAAAAAAAAAAGCATATACGTTTTGTTGTGTAGTGGATTCAGCACATATTGTATTTTTTTAATTCTGGTGTGTATCCAAGAAAACTTTCGGTGGCTGTAAAAGGAGTTTCCAACTATGAATGTTTTCAAAAGATATTACGTTTTGACAAAAAAAAATTGATTTAATATTTATTTCACATTTTATCGGCCGTGCATAATTAGCATAATAAGAAATAGAAAAAATGAATGACATACTATTAACTAGGGGTGGACACTGGACCGGGCCGGACCACCCCTAAATTTTCAGCTAATCGATCGGGTTTAGCTGGGCCTGATCGTTGGGCCAATTTTTTTAAAAAAATACTAATATTTTATATTTTTAATCAAAATATAATTTAACATATATTTTTTTATATAAATTATATTTTAATAAATATTAAACAACACTTAAATTTATAATTAATATTATTTTTACTAATACATAATACATTAAATTAATATTAATATACTATATATATATATATATATTATGACTATTTCTTAAGCCTAGGCTTGACGGACCAAAAAATATTGGCCTAGTCTGGCTCTTTTTTTGAGCCTGCCCTACGAACTGGGATAAAATGCACAACCCTACTATTAACTAGTGTCTATTTTATGTTATAATAGAAAAATTAATTAATTACACTACATAAAAACAACACAAGTATACAATTTTAGTAATCATTTCATTACTTCGGCAATAAAGATTCTAAATTCTCAGCCGAATTAAATATTTGTAATTTAGTTGTGCTTAGGCATCTTGATATCGTTGTGATTTTTTTTACGGGGCTTGATATCGTCATGATTGAAAGAAATAAATATAAATAGTTTAATTTTCAATGATGATCCACTATGCAATGCATCAAACAATATAATCTAAATTGTGTTTCAAGTAAAAGTTAGTTCGTCACAACATGAGCTCTTTTGTTTTTTTGGAATTATTATAGCATTATTGTATTTTATCGTAATCTTTCATTGCGTCCTTAAGTTTTAAAAAGGTACCTATTGCATCCCTACTTATAATCTGCATCAACCTGGAACATATTTTGACTACTTAATCCTGGTATGTGATACCAGGATTAGGTATTCGGGATGTGTTTCGGGCTGACGCAGTTTACTAGCAAATGTTAGGATTGGATATTTAGAATGTGTTCCGGACTAACACAGTTTACAAACAGGGATGAAATATGAGCCTTTTCAAAATTTAGCAATACAATAAGAGATTACGATAAAACACAAGAACGTCATAGTAATTACCCTTTTTTTTTCCTGGCAAAGAATATCATTAATAAGATTGGGTTATAAAAGAGTGAGGCCTATTGTAAAATAGACAACTAGACCTGAATTTTTCTAAGTCACAAATTTTAATGGGCCTATAAAGCCCAATATGAAATGGCCAAGTCAATTGTTCAAGTAGGCTAATGGGTTAGGTCAACCACACTTGAAAGCAACCAAACCAAACCTAATTTGGCTGGATCCACATGCCAAAAATGACCTGATCGTCTTCATGCACATCCATTGCACACCAACTGCAACCTTTCCAGCTCCACCACTGAACCTCTTTTAAACAACGTTTGAAAATTCGTCAGTTAACATCCACAAACCAACCATAAAGAAAAGTCAAACCACCGCCGATGAAGAAGAGGAAGATCGACATCAGTGCCCGCAAATGAAAATTCGATGAAGCAACCCTGGGACACCTATTGTTAGCCCAAGATGATAATCTAAGAGGGGGTGAATTGGATTGTAAATAAGATTTTAAAACCTTTTTGAAATTCTTTTCAATATCTCAAAACCAAAACACAAATAAACAATTCAAAACACAATCAAAACAAAATAAAATATAAGAGATGAAGGGTAAAAGAAATCAAATACCAAATTTATTGTGATTCGGTCATCTTTGACCTAAGTCAACTTCTCAAGCCTTAGCTTGAGAGTTTTGAATACACTAAGTCTCCTCTCTTCGCAGGCAGAACGAAGTCGTTACGCAATCACTTGTTTTCTAGGTTCATAAGCAACCTTTACCCCTTGTTTTTGTAGGGCTAAACAAGAAAACCTTTAATCACTCTTATTTTTTTTAAAGGAAACAAAAAAAAAACCTATTCTACCCTTCAAGCTTTAAACCAAAGCTTGTTACAAGTTGATTCCCAATCTCAAAATGATCTCACACACCAACCTAATCAAGCAAATAGCAAAACAAAGCTCAATTGGTATGAAAATCAAGAACAATAAGAGAGAGAAAGTCAAATAGGAAAGTAGCAAAGCTTGGGTACTTGCTTAATAATATTCATACCTTCTTTAGGTCTGGAGAGGTCTATTTATACTCACTTTGTGAATAGTAGCTGTTGCAACCTTTGATAGAGCCATTGTGAGTAAAGAGTAAAATTCTAATTTTTTTACTGACGTTGTCCTTTCTAAGTGTGTAATGGTTCCTCTACGTGTGCAACCTTTGATTCAATCAGAGTCCAGTGTGTGTTGATACCTATTTTATGTGCCTTCTCTGAACTTCAATTTTTAATGTCCTTCAGATGAACACTTTTGCGTGCTTAAAGTAGCCATTATGTGCATAGACTTCAACCTCTCTGTGCTTAGACCCTCCACTTAATTTGCATTGTCAATTTCCAAGATTACACCTCTGATTTCCTATGTCAGTATGTCAGGAATATTCAAATTCGAATTTTAAAAAGCGTCATGACAGCTGTCACTCTCTGCATTTTTACGTGCATAACATCATGGTAACTTGCATAATGTTCTTCTCATCAAAGTTCACACCTTTGGCCATCTATATGCATAGAGCCATCTATGTGCGTAGATATTACATCTTCAAAGATAACACCTTTGGACTTTTACGTGCTTTGTAGCTTCCAATCTACGTACCTTTAAAGAGTGTGACAACTCCTTCTGAGTGGATAAAGTTCCCGACTATGTGCGTTGTAACTCCTGGACGTGTGTAGATTTGTGAAGTTGAATTTCAGAGAGTCACTGCCATCAGTCTTTGCAAATCTACGTGTGTTGTGTCTGTGCTATGTGCTTAGGAACTTACTTAACACTTCCAATGGATGTAAGCACATCATCTACTTGCGTTGACATACTGGTTGCGTGCGTAGGAGCTAACTCAAATTAAGCAGAGAGTATCAGGACTCCATCTGCGTACGTTGCTACATCATCTACATGAGTAAAAGACATCCACAATGTGCATATGGGAAATTACGTGCTTAGCTTAGCCATTTCAAATGTTTGTTATTCATCAAAATCAAATGGGATTTCACATGTTGACCAACATTGGCTCAAAACCTATAAGAAAACCGCCAAATCCCGATTTGAGGACAACAAATTCTGGTCTCCTTTGTAAGAACAACAAGACAAATGACCAGACCCACTGTCAGATAAGGCTCCCTAATAAAGAACAACAATACAGATGCATCAGCAACCAAAAGACCAAAAGTAATTGACCCATACCATATATACAATCTTTGTCAAAGAATGCACAAAGAATAGACCTAGATGGTCCAATTTCAGCGAAAGTCGACAAAAAGGGGGAAAACCCCCTAAACTCTTGCAAGCTTTGAGAGAGATCGAGAGAAAGAGAGAACTGTTGTCTTTTGAATTGTTGTCCTCAATATGTGCTCATTTGTTTGCATTCTGATAATGGCAGCATTTGTTATTTCATATTTGTTTAGAATATAATATATTCATCATCTGACAAAAAAAATATATTCGTCATGTTATAACTCTTAACAAATGTGTTGTTTTCTCTATTTTTTTAGAATGCATTTTACTCAACTCACCAAAAACAAACATAATGAATATAGTATGGTGAAACCAACATTCATTGGTCCAAGTGAACGAAGACTTAAATATCTTAAACAACTACTTGGACTCAAATCCTTATGAAATTTATGGTGTTATATATGGAGTATATGGTGTTGAAAAGATCACTCTCACTTATGAGTCTCTGTAGTACCCAAAAGATAGAATTGTGTCGTTCATGACAATCCTTTTTCGTTTTTAAAATTAATTAACAAAATTAAAAGATTGTTTCTATTTAATTCAATTTATGAGTTCAACAATACAAATTGCTTGCTCTTTTTTTTTGGAAAGTTATAGAGAATAATTGAAAATACTATAAAGGACTTGTTTGATATCCATTGTATTTTATATATAACTAATTTATTTAAAAAATAGTGTTCTCTCTCTATTTCTACTATACAATGTGTTATCAATCATTATAAAACATATAAAAATTATAAAAACTACAAAACATGTTATCATTTCAAACAAAGGGCTCATTTGGTATAATTTGTAAAATTTTCAAAAAACTAATTACTGAAAAAGTTTATTAACTGAGAAGTATATTACTTAGAAAGTATTAATTTTATGTGTTTGGTATAAAAATATATTTTTTTGTAAAATGTGATGATAATATGATTTTTTTTATTAGTTAAAAACCATAATACTTGAGAAAATAAAGAAAAAATAGTAGAGTGGGGACTAAATAATCTTTTCTCCTTCGGTAAGTAAAATCTGGGGCCTTAGATTTTACTTCCCCTCTGTAGAGGAATTAACTTCTCTTGGTTTTAGGGAAATAACCATGAAAATAGTTAATGAATATGCCAAGGTAATCAACTTCTCCAATAATTAACTTCCTTTCCCCACATCTCTCATACCAAACAAGGCCAAAACATCCCAAAATTAAATGAATTTACCAACAATTACACAAAAATACTAAAAAATTGACAAAGTACCCAAATGCATAAGCATTCAAAACTATTTCAGAAATAAAAACTCAAAATAGTGAAATTTTAAAAATGCCTCATTTTGATCGTGCATCATATGGTTGACCGCATATTAATTACACACTAAACAGTTTGACCAGTTGCAAAATTAGTACAAAATGAGAACAAACCGAGTACAAAACAAAAACAAATAAAGTACAAACGAGCAAATGCATAAAAAATTGAGTACAAAACTTATCACTTTGACCATTAAAAAAATGAGTACAAAACGAGCACAATACTAACAAATACATACAAACGAGTGCAAAAATGAGCACAAATCAAATAAATTATTAGTATAAAATGAGTACAACACAAAATAATTTGAAATTCTATTTTAATCTTTTCATTATTTAGTAAAATTATGAGAACAAAATGAGTACATCACTGACAAATGCTTACAAAAAGAGTACAAGAATAAGTACGAAACGGAAAAGTTAAAAACTTATTTTTTAATTTGTTATGTTTTTTGGTAAAATTCCGAGTACGAAACGAGTACATTACCAATAAATGATTACAGAACATGTACAAAAATGAGTACAACTCAAAAAAATGAATATTTTGTTGTTATTTGGTAAAAATCGAACACAACACGAACAATTGATTAAATTTAGTTTTATTTAAATTTTATTATTTATAATTTCTTTTTAAAAAAATTATTAATTTGTTTCTTAAGGTTGTTTAATTTGGTGTCCTTCAATTTAATTTTTCATAACTTTTTTTCAAAAAAAAAAACGAAATGGAAATTATTAATTTGGGGTCTGATTTGTAATTTTACAAAATCTTAGTGCCACATACATAATTTTGGAAAAACCCTCTCTGGACGGCGGTTGCTAAGGTTTTGAACAGTCACCAGCCTTCTAGCGCCGACCAGCTTCACTACAGTCGCTTCCTGTCGTGATTCTATCTTCTTCAACACTCCTAGCCGTAGTTGTCTCTTTTCCGTCACTCCTCGTTCACTCTGTTTCAGTGGAGACAAGGACCGAGGATGACGAGGAGGTAGTAACAATGGCTTGTGACACGAATCGAAGAGACAAAGGATCTAAGCGACACAAGGCACTAGTAAGAGATGAGAGTAAAGGAGAGGAGATGAGAGAGAAGCAGATAGAGAGGTGGAAAGAGGGAGGATAGAAAGAGAGGAGGCGAAGGAGGAGGGAGAAAGCATGCAAAGAGAGAGCAAGAAAGAGAGAAATAGAGCACACGAGAGAGAGAAAAGGAGGAGAGAGAAACTGAAACAATATATATTGTTTTTTTTTTAAATTTTAATTAAAACGTTTCAATACAAAAAAAAATATAACTACAAGTATTGAAAATGTGAAATTATGATTGTGAAACTCGAACAACGCGTAATTTCCTCCGGAATTTAACTAGGAAGTGTAACCCAGTTCACTCTAGGAGTGAGCCCACTGAGTGCCGGCTGTACTCCACTCAAGATCCCAGCAAGAACCGACTTGTACGGTAAGATGTACATCTGGAATGTAGTCCTTTCCTCACACAAACAAAACACAACAATCCAAACACACCCCTTCTCCACCTGCCACGTGGCACCGCGTTTCTATCTCCTTGTTATGCCCGACGGCGTTTACCAGTCAGTCTCTCTCCTCTTTCAACCTTTACGACTCTGGTGGTCAGCCCCCCCAACCCCCAAAACCCCCAAAAATTTTCCCTCATTTTCTCTCGGTAAATTGACACGCCATAAGCACAAACAAGGATCTCTTTATCATCTTCTTCCGATTCAGCTCCGGATTTTGTAGATTTTTGGATGGATTTGTCTCTCTATGCATCACTTACCTCGAATCTTTGTTCCTAGCAAGAGAAAGAAGAAGGCTTCTATGGACCAGAATAACCGCTTGAAGCCGAGGCTTGATCGCCGAAATGCAATGAAAGGCATCGAGTACGCCGCAGACGGGGCGTCGTACTCGTCATCGCTCGAAAGCGAAGAAACATCGTCGTCGTTGTCGTCTCTTGTCACGCGGTCTCTAGATTTGCAAGATCGGACCAGTTTTCGCATCGAAGGAACCGAAGGCGAGTTCGAAAGAATATGTCGGAGCTTAGGGCTATCCGGTGTCGAGGATTTCGCTATTCCAGCGGCGGCGTGGGAGGCGATGAAGACGCGTTCGGCGTCGGACCTGCTTCCACGGTCCAGGTTCAGCGATTTAGATAGTTCGCATGTAGTGGAGAATCGAGAGCAAGAAGCGATTAAGTCGTCTACTGTGGCTTTAGCTACTCTAGTTATCAGTAACAAGGCAACTGAGTTGAACCGAGCCGAACCGACCGAGTCAGTGAAAGTAAGTTCTACGGTTGGAATTAAAGGAGACCGGCCTCCGGTTTTGAGACCGCCTCCGGCTATGTCGTTACCGACGATTGATGACAGGACTTCCACGTGGGATTTATTTAGGGATTTTTCTCCAGAAAATGACGGAGGGACGATAGTGAGGGACACTAGAGGTTTTAGCTCTGATGACGACGAGGAAGGAGGAGATGGAGGAGGGGTTGGGGTTGTGGGTGTGATTAACAGGGAGGTAGAGAATTTGGCGAGGATGGCGGAGTCTGGCGTTTCTTTGGGGTCGTGTTCGTTTACGACTTCAAATGATGATGATAATTCGAGTACTACTACGGAGCCTATGTCAAATATTTCTCCGAGTGG
>CAODLS010568260.1:0-10145 GCA_948243855.1 Flueggea neowawraea | reverse complement strand
GTACTCAACCTCGAAAAGAAAGGTGCTTTCAAAAGCTTCAAGGCTGAATGCAATGCTCTAAGGAATATCAGGCATCGAAATCTTGTAAAGATATTGTCCTGCTGTTCCAGCATCGATTACAAACGCAATGAGTTCAAAGCTCTGATTTATGAATTCATGGAAGAAGGGAGTCTAGAGAAATGGTTGCATGCAAGTGTTTCCAGTGGAAGGAATTTAAGAAACCTAAACTTTCTTCAGAGACTGAATTCCACCATTGATGTTGCATCTGCATTATACTATCTTCATGAACTCTGCGAAATGACAATCATCCACTGTGACTTGAAGCCCAGCAATGTTCTTCTTGATGAAGATATGGTTGCTCATCTAAGTGATTTTGGTTTGTCAAGGCTTTTCTCAACCAGCAGTGATACATCTGAAAATCAAACCAGCACCATGGTAATTAAAGGAAGTGTCGGGTATGCTGCACCAGGTAAGAGCTTCATATGTATTTTCTTTCCTAGATCCTTATAGCTTTGTGTTGCTATAATTATTCATGTGATAAAAATTAAAGGAATAAAAGAACACGGCACAAATATAAAGTTGGATAAAAAAAAACATATGCATAATGTTTATAAGGCAAGCCAAAAGTACAAACAGTTAATCAATCTTTGAGTTTGGAGCTAAACCTTATATTTATGAATTGCAGAGTATGGAACTGCTAGTGCTGCATCAAAAGAAGGGGATGTGCACAGTTTTGGAATCCTTGTATTGGAGATGTTCACAGGAAGAAGACCAACTGAGGAGATGTTCAAAGATGTCTTGAATCTCCGTGATTTTGTGAAGGCAGCTTTGCGTACATGACATGCATAACATAGACCCATTGCTTCTTATACCAGATGCTGAAATAGGAACAGCAGCTATACCAGATGGTGCCAATGGAATAGTAGATGAAGAAGAGAGCAACAATGCAAAATGGAGACAGATGAGTCCAGAAATGCAGAAGTGTTTACTCACAGTCCTTGAAATTGGTGTCACCTGTTCAGCAGAATCACCCAAAGATCGATTAAACATGACAGACGTCACCGGAAAACTACATCTAATTAAAACTGATTTTATCAGCAGTCTTCGCCACGACGGTAGATGTAGAAGAACCGTGCAACATTAATTGATAGGTAAATTCTGTACTTGAAAGCCTCATATTTTCCAGAAAACTTTTTTTGATACAATAATATTATCTTAGGGTCTTGAGAACAACATTGATAGCTCTAGACTGCATGCACATAAGTTATTAGAAATTACAATGGAAACTCAACTAACAATAGAACTAACTATTTACCTGATTCATAGGAGGATGGCACGTTTCCAAGCAAGTCATAACGCAGAAGTGGTTCCTTTTTCAAGTCCCAGCAAGAACAAGCTTTTCCATTGATGCTTTGATTTGTATCTTTTATTGATTTTCCTGCATGATACCAAAATAGTTTATGATCAATTCAATTTACGTGTTTAAATGTTTGATGGAACTTCAGTCCATTACTTGTTAACCCTCACGAAATAAAAGAAGATTTGGTGTTTTTTTCGTTGTTTGGCATAAGTTGCTTGATTGTTTTTTCATTGGTGATGAGGAAGGCCAAAATCCATTTTCCTTGGGAAGTCTCACTCAATTGACTCAACTTAATTTATCTGACAATAAATTACAAGGAAGCATTCCGTCAAGCCTTTTTAACTGCAAAATGTTGTAAGCGATTGATCTTTCCCTAGTAACCTTTATGGAGAGATACCCCCACAAATGCTACTCCTATAATCTTTATCATATTTTGTGGACTTATCACAAAACTTATTAACTGGAAATCTACCTCCTGAAGTGGGGAAGCTAACAAATCTGCACGCACTCTGTATGGCAGAAAACAATTTGTCAGGTAAAATTCCAGAAACCATAGGCGAGTGTGAGAACTTGGAATACCTTTATCTACAAGGAAACTCTTTCCAAGGAACCATCCCTATATCTTTAGTATCTCTGAAAGGCCGTCAACATTTGGATCTTTCAAGAAACAACTTATCGGGACAAATTTTTAAAGAACTTCAAGACCTTCCATTTCTAAAATACTTGAATCTCTCTTTCAACCATCTGGAGGGGGAGGACCCTACTAGAGGAGTGTTTAGAAATGCTAGCGCATTGTCATTGCATGGTAACAAAAAGCTTTGTGGCGGTGTGGCCGAGCTCTATCTACCAAAATGTCCCAACAAAACATTGCAGAAAGGAGAATCTTCTAATTTAAAGCTAGTTGTCATAGTTGCTTGGGTGGTTATTTCTAGGCTCCTGAATCCTGATGCTAGCATTTCTTTACTTTTACTGGAAGAGAAGCACGAAGAGAAAGTCACCACCCTCTCAGTCAATGATTGGACGCTTGATAAAGGTGTCCTATGGGGACCTCTACAAGGCAACATGTGGATTCTCTCCAAGCAACTTAATTGGATCTGGAGGCTTCGGCTCTGTTTGTACAGCATCTCTTATTAAAAGTAAAAAAAACAAGTAGCTGTAGAAGTCCTTAAACTTGAAAATAAGGGTGCCTCCAAGAGCTTCAAAACTGAATGCAAAGCTTCAAATAATATCAGGCATCCGAATCTTGTTAAGTTATTAACTTACTGCCCCAGCATTGATTACAAACACAATGAATTCAAAGCTCTAGTTTATGAATTCATCAAAAATGGCAGCCTGGCGAAGTTATTGCATCCAAATCTTGCTGGTGAAAACACGGGTTAATTATACCAGGTGTCCCAAATAAAATATCAAATTTAACAAACACAATTTTAATTTTGGCAAACAGAAATAGCTCAAACTTTTGTTTAGAAATACCACTTTTTTGAAACTTATTTTAAAAAATGCTAGATGAAAACTTTTTGAAATATTTAGAGACAATTTTTTTAGAAATGCTGTTTTTTTTAAAATGATAAATAGACTTTTGAAAATATTTAGAGGCCCTCCTGAATTGCACTTATAAAAAATAGAAATATCAGCTAATTGAAGACTCTCGAAAATTTTATAAATTTAATATTTTTACAAGTAGTTTAGAGTATGTTTTCATTTTTAAAAATTTGTTTGTGCTGGATTTAAAAATCAATTTCCGTTTTTTTTTTCAGTGAAAATGTGTGATTTTTCTTGAAAATAATTCAAGCAGTGTAAACTAGTACTGGGCCGGGCCGGTAATATTACCATGGAACCGGGCCCAGTAATATTGCCCGGCACATGAAATTGGGGTCTTCAATAAAATATATGTTCTGTAAATACATTTTCTCTTCAGGATTCTCGTTTAAAAGGTCTCTCTGTTCTTGTAACCGTTAGAAGAAGCCTGGAGCTAGTACTGGATTTGTGATTACATATGCCATCTCCCTTAGTATATCTGTAATTTTGTTTTTCTTTCGTTTTTGTGTATCAATTTCTTATTTGGCTCTCGTAAGAATCATTATTTCTGATTTCTGTGCTTCATATTTTAAGTGGGTTCTTAACTTGAATTTGGCTTCTTTTGCATCAATTCTTAGTGTCTTGTCGCGAAAATCTTTGAAATTATACTTCTTTTACATAAATTTTTCGTTTAAGAGGCTCTTGTGAGTGGTAACAATCTTGAAGTCCAGCTTCTGTTGCGTTAATTAATTAGTGGGTTCTTGTAAAAAGCTCGAATTTCTGATTCTTCTGCGTTAAATATTTTCTGGGCTTTTTCTGTTTCTTGTTTTGAGAGTCTCACATAAACTCGATGCTAGTCTCGATCGGTGTTTTAAATTCATTCGGGTTTACATTTGAAGTAAATGTCTAGTTTAGGTCTTAGCAAGCGATTCAACAAAGTACTATCCGATTCTTGTTGATTTTTACTACTTGATTGAGTGGTGAGGTCATGGGTTAGTTTTTGGTAATAGTTGGTTTATTGTAATGAAAATAATAATGTATAACTCGTTGTGAGAGATTATATTAAGTTCGCTAAATGGTCTTTGCAAGTGTTCATATGTGTCGTCGTTTGTGCGTTAATTATGATGCTCATTATTGTGTAGCAATTATGGGACATATTAAGTTTGCAGATGATTTTTTCTTCTTATCAGTCTTGTGATTGAGAAGATGTCGAGTTTTGAGAATGTCGTTGGTGGGAAGCTGAAGATTAAGGGAAAAGCTTTGGATGTGAAGTCTGCTGGGATGAAGAAGAAAAAGAAACATAAGAAACACAGAGATCAAGTTTCTCAAATTACAGAAAATGAGCTTGAAGCAGGTTGGTTGCCCTAATCTCCTTTTGGCACTTGGCTCAAATTTTGTTGAGTGTTTTAATCTCATCTGGGTTTATGAACGTACTTAGTGAGGTTTTGTCTGGCTTCTGAGCTAAATCCCTTGGTTAACCACCTTATGTCTAGTGTAATTTAGATTGCGCCGCTTTCTATGGAGGGGAAAGTTCAATAGCAGTAGTAGTACCTGATTGTCCTCACTCTTATCATGTCTGTTCCTGTTATGCATAGCGGTGCAGTTTACTATATATCTAGTATATGCTCCCGCGCAATGCGCGGTACTTTCATAAATTTTATTTTATTTTTTAATAGGATTTAATTTGTTAGTATATTGGAATATTGGGTGCTGATCATACATTATAGAGAGAAAAAATAAGAAAATTAAAAAATTAACCTCATGTTCAGGGCGAAAAACCCACAAACCTCTGAAATTTTGAAAAAGAAAAATAAGTAAATCACCCTCACAATTTGGCATTAATCACAAGGAAAAGAAACCATTGATTAAGCCTTAAACATAAGAAAGAAATTATGACATGATTATATGTTCTCAATTAGTTGAGATATTTTATTACAAGAATCAATGATGATTACATATATCATAACATTTCTTAGTAAACAGAGGC
This sequence comes from Flueggea neowawraea, assembly GCA_948243855.1. Taxonomy (NCBI): domain Eukaryota; kingdom Viridiplantae; phylum Streptophyta; class Magnoliopsida; order Malpighiales; family Phyllanthaceae; genus Flueggea; species Flueggea neowawraea. The sequence continues at coordinate 5,280 of CAODLS010568260.1, read as the reverse complement.
ATCCTCTAGATCAAAAATGAAAAGAAAGAAGTAAGCAGAGGCATCCTAATATTGCAAACTAATTTATATGAAGTAAACAAATTCAGTTCCAAAGTGATAACATTAGAAACGAAATCTTGATACTACTCTTTATAAGGAAGCTCTTGTAACTTCCTCTTGAATCTCTCTTGGTTTCTCTTCAGCAGATGGCCACAAAAGAATGCATAAAAGACATAAGGTAGCATTCTACTTGAAAAACCCTCACTTAGGCATTTTGTCAGACAAATTGTAGACAAAACTTTTCGAGCTGTCATATATCAGGCAAAACACTTCTCCAAACCAAAGAAAAATTACTTGCATGCATATCAGTGAGCAACTAAAATTAATTATTGCAAAAAAAAAATTCAACAGCAACCAAAAACACATAATTAAATGCAATCAAATTTAGAAATTCCTAAATCTTTTTCCAAAGCAAATTATAAAATTCAACCGAAACTAAGCAAATGACAAGAAGAATTAATTCTTATTCCAATGTAGCAGGGCCAAAAGGCATCATTGAAAATCAATAGAGAAGAGAATTGTGCAATTGGACACAATTACCGATTCATATAAATGAAGAAATTCCCAGTTTTCGAAGCAAAAAAAAAACACAATTCAAGAAAAAAAAACCCACCATTTTGTGCACCAAAATTAATTTCACAAAACAAACAAAATAAAACATGTCTTCGCAAAACTATTGTTTGTACCTTTTGCTTGGGAAGATCAAAACTCAACTGTGTATGCTCTTGGAAAATTTGACTTGTTGCCCAACCTCTTCTAGTCATTCAATTCCTGAAAAAAAAAATCCCATAATCAAAGATCAAACTCAAAAGAGAAACCTGAAATCTAATTGATATGTTGAAATTTTCTCTAAAGAACCAGACAGAAAAAGCTAATCAAGTTTAAAACTTTAAGCTATTAGTGAGACCATGATTGCCATAGTGAAGTAGGTATGTCCAGGAACCTTGATTTCACAAAATTTATCAGAATTCAAGTCCGATAACAATCAAATCCAATGACAACATTGGAACAGCAGATCTAAATTTCACGGGAAGATCTCAAGCAACTTTCGTTTTGCTCTATATGGTGGATTGTCAAGTGTGTAGGGATGGGAAGACGAAGGAAAACAAATCACCGTGTTATCTGTTTGATTGTTGCTTTTAGGTTTTAGTCTTAACTCAGTTACGGTGCTTTTAGACTCTAGATACTTGAAAATTGACTAATAAAGATGGAAGTCTGGTGGTCGTCGGTTACAAAAAATGTAATTATAATCCGGTGATTAATTAAAATGCCCTTATAATAAACTAAGATTAAACAGGAAAATTAGAGACAAATTATCATGTAATCTAGAGTCTAATGACTTTTTAGATTCTGAAAATTGAGCTCAACTTTCATTATTTATATAGATAGATGTTGATCAGACATTCACTGTTTATGAACTTTAGGTATTAAAAGAATGACGGATTGAGTTGAGTAGTGTTCAACCAATACTGTGACAATAGCATAATATAGATAGAACATGTTGTTCAAAGGTTGTTAATAAACTTTTGATGTTGTTTGGACCTTGTCTTCCTTTTAAGAAACTAAAAATTTGGAATGGTTTAGAATGGAGTGAATTGGACCAATGATGCTGTTTTCTCACCGTAGTTCGATGCATTTATTTTTCTGATTCCACTCGCTTGAGAATATTGTCATTAAATATAGTATTTATGCAGGCCAAGTACAGAAGAATCCGTAATCCCTAATGACGAAGATGTAGCCAATGACAGCTCACTGAATGATGAGGGAAAGGCTCCATCTTACGATGATCATCTAACGCCTGCGGAGAGAAGATACATGGAACAAAGGGAGAGAATTGATGTTCATCAGATGGCCAAAGAAGCCAATAAATCTCACCGTGACAGGATTCAGGATTTCAACCAGTACTTGGCAAACATGAGCGAGCATTATGACATCCCTAAAGTTGGTCCTGGCTAAGAAATCCACTTGCGTTATTGTAATTCATTTCTTAGTAATACTACTCGCAGCGTGGTTCTTGTTAAAGATTCACAATTTGACGTTCTCCGACTACTGGCTGTATTTCTCACTAGTATTTTATGCTATACGTGAATTTTTCTTGTGCAATTAAAGGCATTTATCTGTAGTGTCGTCTGGTTCAAACAACTCGATTTCTTGAGAAGTTAGTTTTAAGGAACTCAACTATCCATTAGTTTTAAGGAACTCAACTAATCACCGCGGCTTCAGCTCAGCAATCTTGATAAATGTGGATTTGTAGCTCGTTAATATTAGAGTTATCAATAATTCAATTTCCAAGTGGGAGAAAGTGATAATACATAAAACTTGGCCTTTCCTGACACAGTTGAGATTTTCTTCTCGCAATAATTGAGGGGTTTTTTTTTTCCTTATATTTGTGGTGGAACAAAAACAGATTATAGTGCACGCTTCAATTTGTGTTTAATAATGCAAATATTAAACAAGACATTCAATACTTGATTCTGAACTGCTTACAAAAAAAAAATTCTAAACTGCAAATGTTAGTCTCAATGAACACAGTTTCTGAATCTACAAGAAACAATTCTAATTCACTTCTTTAATAATTGCGGCTCCTGCAACTCTAGACCAGGATTGAAAAAATGCCAACTTGAATCATGGAAAGCTGCAAAATAATCGTCCCCAACTGTCTTGATCACATACTCATCTGTGAATTCTTTCACAGCCACAATACGGCTCGACGAATCAACAATCGTTGAGTTCAACTCTGCCATAAACTGATAAACTCCAAAGCTGTTACCAAACAACACAACACGATTCAAACCCACTCCCCAATTAGCCTGCAAAAGATTGTTGTACAACTCTGCTTCACAATGTGGCATGAAGAAGAGTGTGGGTTTCTCAGCTCGACAGCTGCCCGGTTCATTAATGGACAAGACAGAACAACCCAAGGATTCAAGAACCCGAGATTCTGTTGCAGAAAGAACTGGATCAAACACTTCAATATCGCCAATCCAACTCGAATTCCTCTTTATCAAGATTGCTAAGCTGAGCTGAAGCCGCGGTGATTAGTAGGATTCAATGCTGCCAATGCCATAAATCACCGTCTGCATTTTTAATTCCGAACCCAGAACTTTGTTTACTCTCTCAACAAAGTCGGGTCCTCGAATTTGCTCCAGAAATTCCCTGTACAATTGCGAGCTTTCGACTTTGTTCAAGCAAGACTCCATCTTTTGCATCAACTTGGATTGCCTGTCTTGATCGCATTCAGCGTCAGATGGGAACCAATTCTGCTGTTGTTTCTCAATAGTCTCAACTTTCCGAAAATTTCTTCGTTGCTTTCTGCGCACAACGACCGTCCAGTCCTCGCCTCGGGCATGGTTGTTGACTGTAACGGTTTTCGTCGACGGAGGCATTATTGAGACACTGTCAGAAACTGAAAATTAAGAAACAAAATTTAAAAAGTAAACTCTTCAAAATAACAAGTCTAAGATGAAAAAGATTGCAAAATCAGGAAAACAATTTCAAGCAAAAAGAAAGCCATTGCGTAAACAACATCGTGTAGGAGAGTGATAGTAGCAGGTAGAACCGCCGTGAGATGTAGCGGCTCAATCGTCGACGGTTGTTGGCTGAGCCTGAGGGTTTGCTACTTTACGATAAAAATATCGGTAATCTGTCTGATACGGTGTCGTCTCACCTCATCTGTGCTGTCTCCTACCCCTGAGTGAACTTATTAATAAATTAAATATTTGGAGCGATCTTTTTACGAATCTTTGGAGTTAGGTTTATCAATTCGTGTTAATACACGATATAAATATTATAAAATTTAAATTCATATCATATCATAATTATATCACGAATCATGTTATTGTGCTAAAAATTCACAACTCTATTTGAAGTAATTAAAATTTAAAATCCATAGGACTTTGTTCTTTTATTTTAATTTAATTTATTTTTTGATAAAATAATTATTAATGGTTGTGTGTTTGTTGAATAGAAATTCTACCGATTGAAAAAATGAAATTTATATTAACGTTTATTACCGTTTTCTATCCAAATATCATTGCAATTAAATGGATTTTAAAAAAATAATACCATTTTACCTATAATACTAAACCAGCTAAATCAACTTATAAAGTCCAATCAAAGAAGCCTGAAAATAAAATTAATCAGACAGAGAAGTTCGCTCAAATTGGCAAAATCTTTTACATTGAAGTCTCTATTGATCCTTTTTGGTACCGAAAGCAATGAAGTTGACACTGATATCATCCGATAGAGGCCATTTTCCCTTCAAGGGGTTGTACGCAAATCCAGCCATTTATCTAACCTGAACACAAGACATTGATAGAACCAAACTCAGAAACACAAGACATTACGACTACGCATTTCGAATGCGGACATGATAGAAGGTAACATCATCAACTTACATCAATAGAAGCACGTTGTAGGATTAGGACCAGCTCTTCAGGAGTGAGGAAACTTGACCATTGATGCTTGCCCTTTGGGAGCTGCATAACATATCAACTATTATTGGTCATACATAAGCATAACATATATATATATAGCTTGCACTAAAGGGTTAAGGGTTCAATTCCCAATAATAGCCAATGTAAAAGAAAGAAATACAAAAAGTTATATGCTTGACCGATAACATGAAACTCTGTAACCAAACAGCCAAAACAATTCGCGCTATCTCAACAAGCTGCATAAAGTCGAACACCAGAAACAAGAGCATTGCATAATCTCCCTTCGCCACATATGTATTACTAACAAGGAGACTAAAAAGGTGCACAAACCACAAGTTGAATATGAATCCTCACATCATGTTTCCACAGAACAAAATTTGCATGTAGCATGTTTGTGCAGGAGTTTTCAGTGCTAGGTGTGAAAGTTCCAGCTTGTCCATATCGTTTTGCTCGATATATGGGAGGAAACCAGGCAAAACCAATTTGAAAGACCATGCAGGTGAATCCAATAATCCAAGACAGAATATTGCAAGACCCGAACAGATTTATGAGCACGTTTTGAAAAAATTAACCATTTTAGGGCAACATGATGCAATGGCAAGACACTGAAAACACAATGGGTTCCTCCACTTAACATCCTTGAAGATCTGAAGGATTTTTCACCATAAAACAAGCTAGAAGTATGTCTAAACCATTCTTAACATTAAATTTGAAGACAGCATTAATGTGAACAGAGATGATTTTCTAGGTAGATGACTCGAGACTCCAAAACAAGGAATATATTTTTTAGGTGAGAATGTAACTC
>CAODLS010568139.1:0-10847 GCA_948243855.1 Flueggea neowawraea | reverse complement strand
AAAATTACACCTCGGTATAAAATTACACTTTGGACCCCGAGCTTCGAAAAATTACCAATTATACCCCAAAATATATAGTTCCATAAATTGCTCCGAAAATTCCAAAATTATTATCGAGACCTCAAAATATTCAAATATGCCCAAATAAATCTCCAAATATACACAAATTAATAATTTAACCCCGAAATGCAAAACATCAATTCTAGTCCCTCATGGGAAATTACCATTTAGTCCAACTTCCGATCCTCTCGATTTCAATCGATTTCGGTTATACAATACACCTCCTAGCATCCTATAGGACACAAATCAAACACCCAATAGCATCAAACAACTCAAAATTCACCAGTTTTCATCAAAACGTCATAAACCCCATCTCTCAATAGAACACTTACAACTCTTCAAAATCCACTTGTTTTCTTACATTTCTAAGACCCACAAACATTATTCTATCAAATGCCCTTTCAAAAACACCAAGAAACACATTAAAGAACTCCAAACCATCCAACACAAGCCACAAATTCGGATTTGCACAAAACCATTTCAAGAATCACAAAAATTCATTCCAAACAACTTAGTTCATGCATTCCTAGACTAGAACCCATCACAATCCAACACCCTTAACTCCCCATTACATCAAAATCATCAAGGAATCACAACCCTAGCTCCAAAACCGTAACCCAACAACCCTCACAATAATCAAGTAAATGCAACACCAAATATGAGAAATAAACCAAGGAAAAATGAAAATCTTACCTTAAGATTGCAAGAAGGGCGGATGGAGAGCAAGAGAGAGTGATTTGTTACGGATTTTGTGTGAGAAATGGGGAAGAAATGCGTTTGAGACCGATGGAGGGACAGATGATCAATTTATAAGCAAACCCAAGCAAAACGACAACGTTTTGGCAGTGCTCCGTGCCTTTTTTTCAAGACACCGTGTCTCTGCCAGTGTCATGCTCAAAATCTAGGACACGGACAGCCCTCAAGAATACTGACAAGCCACGATGGATACGGTCATGGGGTTGTGATCGTGTCTCAGCCAAAAATGCACAGCTTGGGCTTGTTTCGGGACACAGACGGCGCTACAAGACCATGTGCGTGTCCGTACAAGCCCAGAGCTCCCTTTTTCTCTCCCAAAACATGTTGTTCGATCGCACAATCATCCAACAACAATAAAATGAAAACTCAATTTTTGATTCTTCAATTATTGTAAAAATCCAAAGAATAAAAATGAATAAAATTAGTTTCAAAAGCATTTAAAATCAAGAAATCTAAATCAACCAACAAAATCAATCAAAATTTATGTAAATCTCAATTAACCTGTAACAATCAAAATTTATCTAAAATCAAAAAGAACAAAAGGCCAAGGTCTAAAACAAGTTAGAGACAATGTCTGCAACACGTTCAAACTCGACTAAACCATCTCACTTTTCCCCGCAAATCACAACCCCAAATAGAACAAACCCTAATTCCCAATTTCATTTATTGCATCCCTTATTCATGTCACTGCCCTTCTCTCTTTTCCCTTCCTTAGTCACCTCTGCGTTGCTTATTTTCCCCCCATCTAGTCTCTTCTCTCTTCATCATTTTGTTCTCTCCTCTCTCTCTCTCTCTCGCGTCAATTTCCTCATCTGTTGTCCCTCATCTGCCGTTTCGTCTCTCTTCTGTCTCCTCATCTCTCCGAGTTTCGAATCAAAACGTAGAAACGACGAAGGAAATTTGGTCCACATCAAAGCAAATTTCAAAACAAAGAGAAGTGTGAAGCTATGATTTGTGCTTGTGTGATTTCGACTAATCCACTTTGAAGGAAATTCGGTACATCCACCTTGAAGGAAACGACGAAGGAAATTTGGTCAAATTAGATTGCAATTTTTTTAGTCTTAATTCTTTTTATTCCAGTCTGCTAATTGTAGCTTTCTGTTGATTTTATGTTTGATTTTGATTGTACATTTATGTTGATTTTGATTGGTGTTATGTTTGATTTCTGTTGATTCCAGCCTATTGATATTGATTTCAGTTTGTTCATGATTTGTTTGTGATTACAATTTGTTTGCGATTTCAATTTGATTGTGATTTTATTTTATTCATGATTTGTTTGCGAAGTCCCATTGTGTTTGGCAGGATATTGAGGTTGGGGAAGAGAAGATGACGAGATTGAGAAAGAGATTTGTTGATTGAATGATGAGAAAATAAGTGAACAATGAGAGACAGGGGGATGAGAGAGAGAGATCAGTGAAGAATTAGAGAGAGATGGGGATGAGAGAGAGGAAATCAATGAAGAAGAAGGAGTGAGGGCATTATTGTCAATACAACCATGTAGGCATATGTCTCATATGCCATCTCAGCAGAGCTGATGTGTCCCATTAGTTTCACCCAATGCCATTAAACTCCAGGGATGCATAGGAGCCTTTTGAAAACACAATAGCATAATCGGAGATTTCGATATACCTTAGTGATGTAATAGTAATTCCCCCTAATTTTTAACTATCTTAGAATGCTTCATTGCTTTCGCCATTGTGCATAGGGCAATTATTGTGTGAGAGGAAAGTATTAGTTGTTACCAAAGTCGGTCATAAAATACAATGGAATGGCACTTTAAGAGGGGGTGAATTGGAGTTTTAAGGATTTTAAAACTTTGTTGAAAAGTTTTGCAAATCAAAGCCAGTAACAAAGTTCTTTTACAAACAAAATCAAAATTAAATGTGGAAACAATAAAACAACCAATTCATAATCAAGATAATGCAAAATATAAAGGAGAGTACGGGAGAGAGAAAACAAAGCCTTAATTTATAGTAGTTCGGTCCTCTTAACCTACATCCACTCCTCTACATACATTACAGAATTTCAATCCACTAACTTCCTCATTTTCGGGTGGAGAAAAACTATTACACCTTGTTTTATGGGCTCAACAAGAAAACCGTTACACACTTGTTTTTGTGGGCTCAACAAGAAAGTCATTACACACTTGTTTTTGCGCGCTCAACAGCAAACTAAATCCCTAGTTTTTGTGTGCTCAACTAGAAAAACTATATCTAATTGTTTTCAAGACAAAACAAGCAAACCAAATGTTTATTTTTTGTGGGATCAACTAGCAAACCGAAACATTAGTTTTTTAAGGCTTATTAGTAAAAACTCTTGTTTTTCTAAGGTACAACAAGGAAACATATCTACCCCAAGCAATTAACCTTGCTTGTTATAAGATTCAACCCAAAATATAGTAGATTCAAGGTCACACCAACCCAGATATGTATGAAAGTACAATAGCTCAAATAGGTATAAATGAGAAGATAAGAGAGAAAGTGGATAGAAAACTTTGGCAAAGGTCTCGCTTTTTGTTTCTTCTATTCTTGGACGTCTATTTATAGCCACTTGTAAAAATATAGTCGTTGGAGCCTCGAAGTAGCTGTTGTGAAACAGACAGAAATTCTGTCAAGTAATGACGTCACTGCCTTCTACGTGCATAACTACCATCGACGTGTGTAGTACATTGTTCCATCTGAGTTCTGCGTGCATTGATTGCAAGTCTACGTGCATTGCAAGAACTCCAGTGGTCTCGACTTTGAGTGGATCAGTATCTACGTGCTTTGCTTCACTTCCACGTGCATAGACTCATGATCTACGCGCTTTGTACCATGTTCTGCGTGCATTGATCTGAATTCCAGAATATGCAATTTTTCACTTAGTGGCTTGCTACGTGCATTGTTCCTCCTTCTATATGCGTAGTCGTTCTTTCAAAGACTACACATCTGATTCTTCACATGATTTGTGTTAGAGAATATTCAAATTCTGAAGTGTGTCTTGGCTTTGTCAGCTAGTTTAGCTCATCCTCTTCTATAGTGGCGAAGCCACTAAGGGACTAGAGGGTGCTCGGGCACCCTCTGGCGCCAGAGGAGGGCCATGAGTTATATAAATTGTTTATCATATTTTGATGACTTATGTTATCTATCTAATTTCAATCATTTGTGGTCGGTGTAGTTACCATCCTTGTTTTGGTTTAGATATCCAGACTGGAAGAAATTATGTCCTAAAGAGGTGAAGGTAATTTGTAATCTTTCACATGAACTATTTTAACTTTTTGGTATTAAAAGTGGCTTAATATAAATCATTTATATGGTGTCTTGGCAACTTGTGTGCTATCTGGATAATTTCTGAAAAATCCATCACATTGCAAAAGCTAGAAAAGTATTACTTGGTGCATAATTGTTGCATAAATGCATTTCATAGGATAATCTACAGAACAATTGCATTAACTTGACTGGCTTCATTAACTTTGTCTATGTTGCTCTTAGATGGACTCTATGACACCTACATTATTTTGATCAGGTAATGGCTCATTGGAATGTACAAAACTGCAACCCTATTGCTCAATTTTTTGGTTCTGCCACTGCTCGTCTACGTGCGTTGCACTTTCTTCTATTTGTATTGAGCTTCTCTTGAAATATCACACTTGGGCCCTTCAATGTGCTTTGACCAATATTCAACGTGCTTTGCTCTTGCATATTTTCTCATCATCAGATTGAACACTTGTTAACGTGCATTGTACCTCATATGCATGTGTAGATAAGCAATGATTAATTCTCGTGAGATCTGCTTCTCATCTACGTGCTTTGTTCAGTCTCTTTGTGCGTAGGAGCCAGCTTTGCATGCATTAACGTGCTTCAATTACTCTTAAAGTGCTTTACGGCAGGATATCAGCAAGTCTGCAATTTTGAGTTTCTTTCATGAATGTTTTACATTCATCATCATCAAAACTGAACTTAACATTAATAAACTTTATATGGAAACCACTGGCCAAGAAGGGTGAGTCGACCACCTTGACCCTCCCCTGGAACTGCTAGTAGAGTCACTGTTCATGCATGAGGTGCAATAATATGAGGCTTAAGTTGTCATACACTATAACACCTCTGTTGATTTTGATTAGATATTTGAGTTTTGAAATGACGATTTGGTGACCAATAAGGGTTAATGATGAGATTTCCTTAAGTTTAGGTGTAAAAGAGCTCTGGGAATGATCCAACACACGTGATAGATGGCAAGGGATAACGTACATTATCATTGAGGCTAATGTAGGTTATCTGGAAAAGGGGTGAATGTACCTTAGCAAATGGGTAACGTACATTACCAAGGCTTAACGTCCATTAGGCATAGTGTAGTGTATGTTAATCATGCAAAAATTAAAACAGAAGCTACTGGACGCATTTTGGATCAAGATAATGTATGTTAGGTGTCTTATAATGTACTTTAAGGTCTAAGTAATGTACGTAAGCCTCAGAAAATTAATGAAACGACAAGTTTGCTGAGAGGGCCTATAAATACCCCCTCACCCCTTTTTGGCCGGCCACACTTCATTTCAAACACTCTTCCACTCACAAAAATGCTCTTTCCTCTCTTCTCTTTGCCTCTTCTTCAATCTTTTCAAATTCTTGATGTACGATCTCTATCCCAACTCATTTCTTATTGTCATTACATGTAAGAATAATCTAGGAATTGTTCTTCCATGCAAGAATGTGATGTTGCATGTTGGGTGATGGAATGAGCTTGGATTTTGGATTTTGATTGAAAATGTGCGGATTTTGAGTTGGAAATGGATAGATTGTGGTAGAATAAACATAAAAATGTATGGATTTGAGTTAGAACATGAAGATTGAAGTGTCGTTGAGTTGGTTAGGGTTTGACAGAAGAGGAGTTTAAGGATTTTGATGACCATTTGTTCTTTTGATGCAATGGAGTATTTTGAGGTGAATTAGGTGATTGGAAACAGAGATGAATTTGGGGTGTTTTTGATAAAAGTTTTGTCGAAGTGACTAGAATGTAAAATTTCAATAGTTTGAGAATTGAAATGTATCTGTTAAATAATTGAGGGACTGAATAGTAGTTTTTGAAAAGTTGAGGGTTGGAATTGTAAAATACCAAGACTTAAGGACTAAATTGTAATTTATTAAAATTTGAGGGACTAGGAAAGCTATTTAAGAAGTGTTAGATTATCGATGAGAGGGTTAGATACTTGATTAAAATAGGATTTCTGATGTCGTTAGAGGTTTGGGACTTGCATATGCATTCAATGCATTTTTGTATTGTCATAGTTATCATGTTTGACTTTGCTATGGTCTGTTTGATTTCAGCTTCTTGTGATTGTCGAGCCACCAGTAGTGCATGACCGAGTCTTCAGATTTGACATCCAAGTGAGTTGGATGGCATACTAAACACATATGTTGTATTTTCAGAAATTATATTGTTTTTTATATGTTGAACTTGGCATGTAATTCGGATTAATTAAAAGATCGGTAAATCCTAAAATTAGTTTAATTGAAATTTGGAATAAGAAATTTGTACTTAGAATAATAAAATATGATTAGTGATAATATCTGTAATTATTCGTTTGCTTTGCATGCTAGCTTGCTAGAAATATTTGTATAAATTATTTTGACTCAGGACACCTAACTACAGGGATGTGTAACCTTTGGTATACCACTACATAGTCAAGGCCTAGTTATCAAGGTTGATGATACCTCGTGTGTTCAGCTAGACACATGTGATTGGTTTTCAAGTGGCAAGTAGTCCACACCTAACTATCTGGTTGATAGCCTTCGGGTACAATATCCTGATGCTCAAATAAAATCCCACTTTTGTCAGGTCCTTTGTCTGATTCTTAGTGTCGGAATCCGTGACACGATACACATAGCGAAAAATAAAATTTTGCCAAAGAATTTAATCAAGGATCCAAGCAAATCGATAAAACCGATTAGGGAACGTGCATTTACCTCAATACTTCGAAACAAGAACAAGAAGGTGTAGTTGAATTTGAGTCTTAATTGTTGTCGTCGAGTTTAGTACCTGCCCTTGTTGATAATAGTGTTGACAAAGGTGGGAATAGAGTTTCATTTAGGTTTCAGCTTAGTTTCAATTTTTTTTATAACCAACAGTGTCGACAAAGGCAGGAATAGAGTTTCATATATGTTTCATCTTGGTTTCAATTTTTTTTTAAATTTCCAACAGTGTCAACAAAGGCAGAAATAGAGTTTCATATAGATTTCACCTTGGTTTCAGTTTTTTTTTTATTTCCAACAATGTTGACAAAGGCTAGAGTAGAGTTTCATATAAGTTTCATATAGGCGAGAATAGTGGAGACTACTAAAACGACATTGCACCGCTATAGAAACGTGATATAAACTAATAGATAAAAAATAATAATCTGAATCACCTATTCGATTACTTGATGTTGGAGAAAATGCAGAGAATGAGGAGTTCGCGACTATCGCGTTAGTTTCGGTGTAACAAAATGTATCTAAGAAAAAAATGACATAACAATTGCTTAAAAAAAGTAGAGGAAAGAGACCGAAATTTACTCCAAAAAAAAAGAGGCCAACCGATATTTACTACCAAAATAATAAGATAATGACCGATTTTATCTATTTAGTAAGTAAAATTAAAATACAAAAAAACTGCAATTTCATTATCAAAACTCGGTGGATATTCCTAAATAAAGTTTTAAAATATGGCTATTTTATGCAAATTCCTCTCGGTTTTATATCTTCACAAGATCCATAATCTATTGACTCAACTCGCCCTGTTCACACTTTTCTCAACTCTTCCTCAAATTCCAAATCACCCCTCCTACTTCAAAATATTAGGACAATAACTCATATTTCAAGTATGTTTTCTATTTTGTTATATTTTTATTGTGCATGTTTTTATCATAGTGACCTAAATTCAGTTAGTTAGTTAGTTATTTGTTCGTTCTCTAAATTTATAGACATATTTGATAAAAAAATAAATAATATTAATTTTTATAAGTAAAACAATATTAGTTATTATTGTCATTTTATATAATAATTATTATATGCTCTTATTTTTTATATTTATACTTATTTTAATAGTTTTTTATATTTTATATTTTGAGGTTTTTCATTAGTTGTATTTTTTTTGGGATTCTTCTAGGTTGCATATGGATAAAAAAAATTTGACCAGTAATTTGTTTTTGAAAACAATATTTTATGAATATTCTAAATGAGAATAAATAAATCATGGACTGGCAAATAATAATAAAATAGTAAAATTACTTATTCGTCTGATAAGAAGGTCAAAACTAAATGCACATAGCGACATGTCAAACCATAAGTCAGGAAGAATGAAAGGGAAAGGTGTCACCATCACTTGAAACGTGGCAAGAAATGAATGGTTAAAGGAAACGTGGCAGTATATGATGGCTTGCCCAGATCACAGGGACAGGAACAAATTACTTGCGTGGACCTTACAAAATATGACACAATTAGGCTCTCAAAGAAGCCAAATACACAGCAAGTACCTAATGTTTACTCGCACCGTCGAAAACAATGATGTACTCGCTTCCTGCGTCATCCAAGTGCCTCACTTTTTGGAGTTTGCTCGTGGCTACAATTTTTCCGCAGCAAGCATTTTAAATTTCATATTCTAATATAGATACATTATATTTTCTATTATGCAACAATTTGATTAAAATTTAAAAAATGTAGAAAATATATATTTTACTAATTATCAATTTCTCTCTCCTCTCTCTACTCGCTCCTTTCATCCGTGCTTTTTTCTTCCGTTTCTCTCTCTGTTCTCTCTCCCCTCATTGTTCTCTCTCATCCCGTTCCTTTCGCCTCACTTTTCTTTCCCTCTTCTTTCTCTCTCATTCTCGCTCTTTCTCGTTCTCTCCTCATCTGTTCTTGTCGGTCTCATTCTCTCTCGCCTCACCTCAAAGCCTAACCGACGTCTCTCTATTTATCTTTGTTTTGGTCATCTCATCCCTTGCTAACTCTTCGCTTTTCTCTTCATTTCGGCCGTTTCGTCTATCACACTTTGTCGATCTTCGTTTGTCTCTTATTTCTTCGGCAGCACCACCATGAAAAAGGGGGGAGAGAGACGTCGTGCGACACCAGAGAGTGAGAGAGAGCAAGAGGCGTCGCAACAAGATGAGAGAGAGAAAGAGAGAGAGAGAGAGATAGAGACACACACACACATACACACAGAGAGAATGTGACAAGAGAGAGCAATAGAGATAGACTAGTGGCGGTGGCTAGGGTTTCAAAACCCTAGCTACCGTTGCCCCATGAAGAAGCAGATGTTTGAAAAAAAATTTATGGTCCAAAATTTTGTAAAATTACAAATCAGACCCTAAAGTAATAGTTTCCATTTTGATTTTTTAAGAAGTTTCAAATATTAAAATTGAATGACATCAAATTAAATGAAACAAAATTGTTGAACCAAGAGTGGTTAACATTTATATCCTTTTGTGTTTTGATGATGAACAAAATTGGGTTTTGATTCTTAATTATTATGTCACTGACGTTGCAAGATAACTCGAGTAAAATAATTAACAACTCGAGTAAGAAAGATGCCCAAAAGCTGCGGACCAAGTGCTACAACTCGAGTAAGAACATGCATAACTTGAGTTGTTAAAATGTCATACAACTCGAGTTAAATAAAGGCTAACTCGAGTTAAATTAAGGATAACTCGAGTTAAAATATGACTAACTCATGTTAAATAGTCTGAAGAAAATTTAACTCGAGTAAACACTTGTATAACTCGAGTTACAGTTTGGAGGCAAAGCCTGACACAACCTAAAATCAAATCCGCGATTTATAGTGGTTTGACCCTCTTAGCCTACGTCTACTCCTCAAGTTTCCCCTTGAGAATTTGAATCCACTATGACTCTTACTTCAATGGGTGCTAGATTAAACCAACACAACATCTTGCTTCAATGGGTGCAAGATTAAACATCTACCAATACAACTCTTATTTTCTAGACAAACAAGAAAACTACTTCTCTCTCTAATACAATGATAAGATTGACAATGAAGAACGAAATCAATAATGAACACTCTCAAGAAATAATAAATTTCAAGTGAAAGTCAATCTTGAGAGGTGTGTGAATGATTTGCAAGTTTGAGCAAGAGAAAACTTTATGTTGTTATAAGATGTTTGCAAGTGATGAACAACTGATTCTCTGATGTGTCTTGAGGCTATTTATAGATTTGCAAGTTGATATAGTCGTTGGAGGATTGAATGTAGCCGTTGTGAGATAGAGCATCCCTTCATTTAATGTTCTGACATAGCCTTTAACTCGGTTAGTTTTTCCTCTTACTGGAGTTATCCTTTGTAGAAGATGACCTTTGAAATGTGTAACTTGAGTTATTTTTCATGCTTACTCGAGTTATCCATGTTTTCTGACTGTTGGAACATCGACATTTGATCAAAGGTTATGTTAGGCTTTGCCTCCAAGCTGTAACTCGAGTTATACAAGTGTTTACTCGAGTTAAATTTTCTCCAGACTATTTAACTCGAGTTAGCCATATTTTAACTCGAGTTATCCTTAATTTAACTCGAGTGAACCTTTATTTAACTCGAGTTGTATAGAATTTTAACAACTCGAGTTATGCATGTTCTTACTCGAGTTGTAGCACTTGGTCCGCAGCGTCTGGACATCTTTCTTACTCGAGTTGTTGATTATTTTATCCAAGTTATCTTGCAACGTCAGTGACAAAATGATTAAGAATCAAAACCCAATTTTGTTCATCATCAAAACACAAAGGGATATAAATGTTAACCACCATTGGTTTAACAATCTTCCCCTTTTTTATGATGACAAAACATTCTTGAACATCTATTCAACAATAAAAAATAATATGATCAATGATTTTACGCCTTGTCACTTGGTTAGTTCAACACATCAATATGAAAGATGTTCAAATCAATATAGATACCAATTATAAGACTTTATGTAACATTCTTCCCCTTTTTGTAATCATTAAAAAGATATGTAAGATCAACATACTCCCATTTTTTTTAAGAAAAGAAATCAAGAATTATTAAGCACAAAATGCTA
>CAODLS010568025.1:0-14825 GCA_948243855.1 Flueggea neowawraea | reverse complement strand
ATGTTGAGTAGAGGGAGTGAGGTTTTTGGAGTTTATAACAAAATGAAAGAGGAAGGTGTGGAGCTGGATCTTGTAACTTATAATACTTTAATTTTTGGCTTGTCGAAATCTGGCAGGGTTGGTGAAGCTAAAAAATATCTCAAGATTATGGCTGAATCAGGTCATTTCCCTGATACTTATACATCATTAATGAATGGTTTTTGTAGAGAAGGAGATGCCTTGGGTGCATTGAATTTTTTAGAGGAGATGGAAGCGAAAGGTTGTAGTCCAAATTCGTGCACCTATAATACGTTACTTCATGGATTATGCAAAGGGAGATTGTTAGACAAAGGGATTGAATTGTATAGGGTCATGAAAGAAGGTAAAATGAAGTTTGAGACAGCTTCTTATGCTACCCTAGTGAGGGCACTTTGTAGGGAGGGTAGAGTTGCAGATGCTTATGAGGTATTTGATTATACAGTAGAGAGTAAGAGCTTGACTAATGTTGCCGCTTATTCTACTTTGGAGAGTACGCTCAAGTGGCTGAGGAGAGCCAAAGAGCAAGGCCTTGCAGTCTGACTTGGTAGGTTGTTTCTCTAATCAACTCTGTTTGGGAAGTTTTCTGTTTCTCTATTGATTCTGATTTGAATTTTAGCAATTACTTTGTCACAATGGCTGAATCAAAATTTGCTTTAGAAATTTGGCATGTCGATTCTAACCATGCAGATAAAAGGCTTGTGAGGTGTTAACTTCTTGCTTGAAGACTTCTAAAATTGTCCTTTATATGAATTACTCACGCAGATATTGGATTATAAATGTAAGACTGAGAAACAGTTCTGCTAGAAATGTAGTTTTCCCTTCATTGTTTGCTGTTTGGAAAAAAAAAAAAAGATGCAATCTTGTTGTTTCTCCCTGGCTGATACTGAAGATGTTTCGTCACACTCATTTATTTTTGGGATTAATGCTCTGAATTTAAATTTGTGATACCAGCTAATGTGGTGATTTCCATCTCCTCTTTTTCTCCTATTAGTTGTGTTATGAGAACAAATATTGCCTGTACAATCTGACTGGATAAACTAATTTTCTGTTATGCACTTATACTTGGAATCTGGGACTCTGGATTTAAATATTGTGGTTTTGTTGCCAATTCCAGTTGTAAATGATCTTTCCTGGGATGCGAAAGTAGGCTGCAATAGTTCCATTAGAGTTCGACTGTGCAGAAGGATGAACATCTAATGGTCGAAGTTGTTGGAGGCTCTACAACGGGTACAGCTTAAATTACTGTTCTTGATGCTGTCAAAAGACATGAGTATACACCCAATGCATTGGTTAAAGACACTTTGTTCCACGTTGAAGATCTTAGAAGCTGCTAAATACTAATGGACTTCGGGTGTTTTTGGTTCCTCGTAGAGTCATCATCATCTGCGCTTCCTCATACATGGTATTCTTATCTAAAATCATGGAGCCTGCCGTAAACTCCGTGGATGATTTTTGTCGGAATACAAATCTTGTTTCCCACCAACTGCAGTACCTCTCCTTTTCTTTGATTCTTCTTCTGGGATACTTTGTTGAAACAGTGTTGTACGGCATACGGATTGCAGAATGAGTGCAAGAGCTACTATTGGTTTGGGTCAAATAGCTTGTTTTCATTGCTGAATTTTTTCTGTTATACAATAATGTTCATGTAAGGAAATTCAGTCATATGTGAAATTGTCCAAAAATGAAGTTCATATCAAGACATTTTCTTTCATTTCCTCGACTTTCTTGTGTTTATGATCCGATCTTCCCCCGCCCCGTTAGATATACGCTCTTGACCATTGCGATGCGTCAATGATACGACAGCCTTGATTGTGGATTTTTTAAATCGTAGCTAGTCTTCTGCAATCAAGAATTTTGAAGAAAATATATTTAACATTTGATACACGTTCTCTGGTTCCAAAACATTGGACAAAACAATTGACTGTAGATCGATTTGTTGATCATTACATGCAAGAAACGACAAAATATGTCCTTTTCAAAGATTACACTACACCCCATTTAAAAGTGTTTTTTTCCCACTATTTGCGTTTCATTTAGGTTCAAGAACGCAAGCAATGGCCTTCACTTTCAGAAGCTCTAAATGCATGGACCATGGTCGTGCAAATTAATGGTGGCATGTGATTAGAATGCAACTCTGAGCAAGCCTTTGTTACAGTCACAGAGGCACCTCTATTGACAGACGCTGTCAGAACTCTCCACCAAAACTCCACATGAAACGCCCTCGTCGCAGAGAAGAAAGAGGAGAAACACACTACTTATTATTACTGTCTCCTTGTCTCCATTAAACAAATCTCTGTGGTTCAACCATAATAACCATGAGGTACACATTACTCACCAAGAATATTTAACAATTTGGAATCATCTTATGTTTTCAATTATTTGGTTATGAAATAAAAAAATATTTAGATGGTATGCGTGTACAGTATTAATTTGGTGTCTGTCAATATCTTAGAGCTGATAATGGATACCCTTCAAAGATTTATGTTATAGTACCGAATCTTGTTGATGGTTGTACTAAAACAAAGAACATTAGTGTGTCAATAAAGATGGAATTTCATAGGAAGCCTAGATCATAGTGCTGTAGGTCATTTTATATGCATATAACTTGCTCATAATCTTGGGGTTTGTCCCAATACGTCCAAAGAAACCCAGCATAATTTTTCTCCCATTATTTGCATCAACTTGGTCAATAGATTCCATGCCTTCTCTTTGGTCCATTGAAATTTGACCACCAGGCACTGCCAGCCTTTCCCGTTGTTCACCAATAATACGGATTTGATTAATTATGGTTTATTCATGGTAATGATTGGGGAGACAATGAGGTACACGTCTCTCACGGCCTCATCCTTTCTTCTATCCCATGACCAGACCTAAATCATTAAAGAATGATTTAGGGTTGGCAGGTTGTTTTCCATTACTGTTGCAGGATCTTACACATTGTGGGCAACCTGCATTGCCATCACATGCCTGCTATGTCTTGCCATGCATTTCCCATTTCACTCAGTTGTATAAATTAGATTACTGAACCACCCCCATGTTCCAAACCACATCTGCATCAATTGATCAGTGACATAGTAGCAAGATGGAAGGTGCAATGCATTCATCTCAGGTTCACAATAACATTCCAGTCAGGTCCATTAGCTTGCCATCAAGGTCACACCCCAATTGTCTCCAAATTGAACAAGAACTAACCAAGCTAAAAGCTTGGCAATCGTTATCCAGTTCATGTTCTGTAGGATTTGACACCATTCAAGTTGGTTTAACAGGGATTGCAGAGTTGTTCACTAGCATTGATGAACTCATTCATCACTCCCCTGTACTCCCCCAGCAACACCAACAGCATTTCAACCTGATGCTAGACGGTTCTGTTGGATTGTTAGACGTTTGCAGCACTGCCAGAGACTTGTTCTTGACGCTGAGACGGCACGTCCAGGACTTGCAATCAGCCATACGTAGAAGAGGCTTGGATTCAAGCGTCGAAAGTGACATTCACGCTTACATGTCTTTCAGAAAAAAGGCGAAGAAGGATGTCACCAAGTCACTAAAATTATTAAAGACAATAGAAAGCAAAAAAGTTAAACCACTTCCTTTCTCTTCGGAGGTAGATAGTAACAACAATCATTTATTTGTAGTCAAAGTAATGGAAGAAGCAACTGACATTGCAATTTCAACATTTCGATCTCTCTTGTCGTTCCTGTCCACGCCAGTAACGAAGACGAGCTGTGGTAGCGGGTGGTCGTTGGTTTCCAAAGTCGTTCGTTCAGGATTGCTTGCATATAATCCTGACGCAGGCTTGAGCGAGGTGGGGAGTTTGGATAGTGTTCTTTGCTCCATGCAAGGACAAACACGGAAAAACGGCGCCGTCAAGGTTGATGTCCAAGAAGTGCAACAGAGATTAGAGACACTTGATGTCAGTATCAATGGTCTTGAGGCTGAACTAGATCGCATGTTTAATTGTCTCATTCAAAATAGAGTATCTGTTCTTAATCTTGTCACTCCTTGATGTAACTTTTGATTTTTGGACATATATCGAAGTGGACATGGCCATGCATGTTCTGAACCATTGTAGCTATTTTTGCATAAACCCGATACAAATTATCGAGTTTTGAGGAAAACCTTCAAGGATTATCTTTGATCATCAACGAGAAATTGAAAATCGATATCCTTTTCTCAGGGAAGCCTAGAATGGCAAGATAAGGAGTATGAGATTGGAGAACTCCAATTTTGTCCCGATATTTTGGCACAATCAGCTCTCTAAAAATGCCAAGTAGAGTATTCGAATCCATATCTTACCTTAATAAATCAGCAAAATTCGTCCGATTCACAAATCTGTGCCATCGATGGCAAAAGCTTTAAATTGTGAACCAAAGCACCAAGAAAATCAGATACGGTTTGAGTCGTCTATTGATTGTAACATATCTTGGTTCACCGGATTATCCTACCGAATCAAGCAAAATGGAAAGTAATCCTCATTAACAATGCAAATTAACAACCGATCTTCCATACTCGTAAAAAACTAACAAAGTAACCCTCACAGATCTTGCCTTGATACCCCCACAATATCATGTTTGTAGCTTTGTGAAAACCCCATCTCAATCCATTTCAATCTGTTTCATATCTAGCTGAAGCTCAACTTCAATGGATTCTACCACTGGATACATGGTTGGACTCAAAAGTTTCTTTCTTTTACACTTTCTTTTTTCAGACATTGCTTGGTAACGTAATGTTAGTACTCTTGGCATTTTGCAGACTTGTGCACTGAAAGTAGAGACGCAAACTCGAGGATGGCACAAGACATTGACGAAGGTACTCAAAAGAATTGAAGGTATAATAACTCTTCTCTTTCCCCTTCCATCCACGGATATTTTTCATCTGCCAACAGCACAATCTATGGTTGTAAGTCGTTTGAGTTGTAATCTTCTGAATACGTAAGTTACAAAGAAAACACAACGAAAGGGAGTAGTTAATGATTGCAATTGAATGTTTTGTGCGTTAGGATTATCGTTTTCAATAGAAGCCGAACATGGCATCGCAAGCGTATCGGGAAAAATAGTTCCTCGCAAACTGCTATCGATGCTACGAAAAGCAGCGAAACATGCAGATCTTCAGTGGATTGATTCAGGAAACCACGGTGGCTACTACACTGACTATCAATACATGAATGCATACGGGAGCATGGAACCTTATGTAGGATATCCTTATCAACCAAGATAATTCACTCACAGTACTATGATGCAAGCTACTCATACTATGAGCCAACAGCGCGGCACTTTCCGCAGGCACCCCCACCATCTCAAAACCCAATGCTTGAATCCTTTTGCATTATGATGTTATCATATAATGTTACGAAATACATCATAAGATCATGATGCATTTTTTATATATTAGATTTACATGTTAATTTGTAACCGGTTACTGTTTTTCTTCTCCATGTCTTTTTAAGGAGAAGTAAACATAGAATCATTAAATTGGTTCTCACGAGTTTTTGGTTGAAATCCTCTCCGAACCTCTGGTCGAAGTTATTTATCAAGTTTATGTTTCCATTCTACACGTGATGTTTTCTTTTTTAGTTTGAATCAATCATTTTAAATCTTGGTACTTTAATCAAGTCAGAGGATTTAGAAGTTAGTACAGAATGAGTACGATAACAATGAGTGCTAATAGCATCACTAAACGGGAAAAGAATACAGAATCAATCTTTATAGCAAATTGCTTTAGTTTATGCCCAGAGAGAGCTAAAATGGCATCTTTAATGAACATTATTGGATGTTCATGCACCTTAAGTAATTTTTCAGAAAAGACGTACTATTCTTGGATACATTGCAGGGAAAGTGTACGGCTTGGTACAAGGGCAAACCGAAGGAGACAAGAAGAATCATTTCCTAATGATGAAACATGAGAAGCCAATATTCATGGCTTTGAAATTTCTTTTTGTCAGCAGGTTCTTCAACAAGATGCCACCCTAAAATGTTTTTAGGAGAGTAGTGCCTACTTGTCTCAAAGGACAACATCGGCACTGTCACCACCTTTACACATGGGCATGGCTAACAACACAGACTTTTTAGAGCTAAAATCTCTCCAGTTTGTAGCTCTAATAAATGATTGTTAATGTGCCTAGATTCATGGCATCATGGTCTACTATACAGTGAATAAGGGAAAGGATTGAGACCAAGAAGATGGAATAGCAATCATAGGAGGAAGGCAACGCGGCACAGAGCACTAATGCCTTGCGGCCTGCACTCTTTCATTTTCTTATTCCGGTGATACGTTACAAAATGTTATCTCTCCTACCCCACAGCCACACAATTAAAGAAAGAATTAGGTACTGCAATTTGTTGGCTAACCATGGTACAAGAGAATCAGAATGGCAAGGTGGTCTGATAGTAATCACATGTAACATTTTGTATGAAGAAATTAGCTACCATGCTTCAGAACTAAATACCTTTTTGATGAAGGGTTATCTAGAACAAGAAGGTTGCATGTAAGTAGTAATCACTTCTGACACATTTGCTCCACAAGCCACCTCACAGTGAATCCTACAGCAGGAAATTCCGAACTGTTATTTTTGAACACTTTACTGGCAGTAGTTACCAAGATTTTTCTCTATGTGCATTACAGACGGAATTAAAAAAAGGGAATAAAATATGCTGTAAAATTTTCAGCAAGATTGATGAGTTGGTTACCAGCAAACAGAATGGAGACAAGAGGAATACAAACCACTCGTGCACAAAATATTTTAGTGGCTTCACCTACAGTAATTATTTTGATTCTTGAAAATCTCATCATAATAAATCAATATACCAAACATATTCTATATCAGAATAGATCTGTATCTCCTTTTTTTTAATACATTAATCCATTCTAGGTTCTTTCAGTGTCGACAACCCAGACAAGCCACATATACAGTGGCTAAATTTTTTGAAGATGAAAAATGCACGAGAGGCAATGTGGCATTGGAAGAGGCAAAATAGGGGATGACTCACCCTGTTACCTTCTTAATAAACACACCAATAACAAACAAACATGACAACTCATACCTATTCCATATTCACAGCTTGATTGATCCTGTGTTGTTAGTATGTGAAAGGGTGGCCGAACTTGGAGGAGAGCCCACAATGGCAGCACATGCTCGCCGCATTGACCTGCATCTTCTTGTCCCATTCATCTCCATTTGTCTCCTATAAATACAGAAAAATGTTATTCGTTGAACCACCAAAACTTCAAGCCTTCCTGTGAAAAAATATCAGAAATCAGCACGCTCTAAACCAAAATAATAATAACTATGGCTACTAGGCATCATGCAAGATCTGTTAGCTTTCCTTCAAGATCCCATCCTAGTACTGCTAGAGTTGAGGAAGAGTTGAACAAGCTCAAAACATGGGCAACAATATCAACTTCAACATCTGGGTCCATTTGCAATGGATTATCTGGACTAGAAGAGTTGTATAATAGTCTTGATAATCTACTCCACATGGCTTCCACTCAAGAGCTCCTCTCTAAGCATAGAAATGAAAAATGTCTAGAGGAGTTGGTCGAAGCATCTGTGAAGCTCTTAGACATTTGTGGCATTGCAAGGAAGGCCATTTTACAGTTTAAAGAACAAGCACAAGCTCTTCACTGTGCTCATTGCAGGAAGGAAAGGAGAAGCGAGTGTAGAAAGCAATGTGCTTAACTTTACTTGCTTCAGAAAGAATATGAAAAAAGACGCCACAAAGTTGATTGCAAGATTGAAGCAAACGGATAACAAACTTAAGGCATTTCCACTACTTGATCAAGATAACCACCTCTCAGCTGTAATTCAGATTCTTACAGAGGTTAACGTGATGAACACTAGAGTCTTTGAATCCCTTTTCTCGTTCTTGTCCACACCTGTGTCAAATCCAAAACAAAGTAAATGGTCACTTGTTTCAAAGTTGATGAACAAGGGAGTTGTAGCATGTGAAGAGAAACAAGGAAATCGGAATGAGTTGGAAAGTGTTGACGCTGCATTAAGATAAGAATCTGTGCAAAATGCAAACAAAAAGCTAGAGGTTTTGGAGTTCAGCATTGAAGATATTGAGAATTGCTTGAATAGCATCTTCAGACGCTTGGTCAAAACAAGAGCCTCCATTTTGAACATATTCTCCCAATGAAGCATCCTATCCACAAAGGTTCTATTCAGTCTTGTTAAATCCAGCCTAATTGTACAGGATCTGTCAAATTTTGTCCTCTGCAAAGATGTATATTCGTTATACTGTATACGGATACAATGAAATAGATAAAATCTTTTTGCAATCCAAATTAAGGCTCTTCCACATTATGCTTTATTTTATGCATCAAATGAAAGTTTAATGCATCTTCAAACCAGAAACTTCACTCCACATAAAGAAAAAGGGGATGAACAAGCATCAGAAAGTATTAAGAACAAGTTCATGGCTAAAATGCAATAATAATTATCTTGCAAAGACAGTAGTATGGTTAAAATTGAAGCTGAGATGCTTGCCAGGTGATTTTGGTGAAAGAATGGGGCAGCTAAATAGAAAATTTAGTACTGAGTCTGATCTAAGCATGCCCTTATATATGATCCCAAAAGCAACTACTGCAAAATATCATTTCTAATACAATAGGTATAGGCTGCTGATGAAGAATTTGGTGATGCAAAAGAGAGCCAGAATTTCTGTAAATATTCGGGGAAAGTGGGGTGAGACATTATAATGACACTAGTAATCTCGGGGAGACTAAATAGAAAATAAGTGTTTGGCGCGGTTTAGTTATTTGCATTTTGCATATCAGTGTCTATCTACACAATATCTGAAATGAGAAATCCAAAGATAAAGGAAAGAAGCCA
This sequence comes from Flueggea neowawraea, assembly GCA_948243855.1. Taxonomy (NCBI): domain Eukaryota; kingdom Viridiplantae; phylum Streptophyta; class Magnoliopsida; order Malpighiales; family Phyllanthaceae; genus Flueggea; species Flueggea neowawraea. Next base: position 5,980 of record CAODLS010568025.1, on the reverse strand, counting down.
CTAGCTACTTAAACATCAAATTTGGAGCACAGTAATAACTACTTTATCGATGAAAAGAAAAGATTCCTATTTTCATAGTTCCTTAACTAGGATACCGAGTTGGCATTACCAGTTGAATGCTATGGAACAAAAAGTGCTATCATTTCATTCATACCTCCTATGTAATTTCTTAGCTTTAAAGAGCTTATAATATCTTAATATGAACCTAAGTTTCCAACATACTTTGGAGGAGAAGAAGAGGTTCCATTCATTAATAATGAGGGATATTACCATTGTTTCCTACCATTCCTTGCCCCTGGTGCCGTTCCTTATGGTATCAGACAGCATCCGCCTGTCCCAAGTAGCCAAATGTCAGATCCTAGCGAATTTGAGTTCTCAATAATAGCACGCAAACACGTGTTGACATATCAATCAGCAATCAATGCACACGTAACAAGAGTACGTGTAAAATTTCATATAGAAAGGACATAATCTTGCTGCAGACCATTTGGCATCAAATATTTAAACGGAGGAAAGTGATAGAAGGCAACAGGCAAGAAGATCTTCGTTCAAAAAAAACAGGCAAGAAGATAGCGAGCCACTCGTGCAGACAATATAATAACTGGTTACCTGCATTATTATCTTCATATTTTAATCACTCTTATCTTCAATTATAAGCCTATGCACTTTCTTTAAGTCCAAAATCCAGATCTCAGTTGAGGCAACCAAGAAAAGCCACGTTTTTTTTTTTAAATGCAAAAGTTGGATCTTTTTTTAAGAATGAAAAGTAATGTGGAATTAGGGGAGGCGAAACTGGTGAATGACTCGTCCGTTTTCTCCTCCAAATTTACACAAATGACGAAATAACTTGCCACCTCATACACTTTCCATAACTAACAAGGACATTTAAACAAATAGTATTATTGGAGCAATGTAGGCCATGAATGAAGCAAGTTAACCGAACTCAGAGGAGAGACCTCACTGGAGTCACATGCTCATCACATTGAAACTGATAATCTTGTCTCCCCGCATCTTCTTTTGTCCCTATAAATATAGAATTGTGGAAGTGGGTTAAACATCACAAGTTCCAGTTTCTCTAAAAACAGTCTCATAAGAAACAAAAATGGCAAGCAGGCTCAATGTTAGATCAATCAGCTTGCCATCAAGATCTCATCCTAGCACCATTAAAATTGAAGAAGAGTTAAACAAACTCAAGACATGGGAGGCATCATCGTCAACTGTAATGACATCAGAGTCAATCTGCATTGGCCTATCAGGACTACTGGACTTATACAACTGTATGGATGATCTATTCAACATGCCATCAACCCAGGAAGTCCTCTTTCGACACCGGCAAGAAAAATGCCTCGAGGAGTTACTGGATGGATCTGTGAGGCTCTTAGATATTTGCAGCATTGCAAGGGACACCATGTCACAGTTCAAGGAACAAGTTCGAGCTCTCGAATCTGCTCTTCGTAGGAGAAAAGGAGACTCAAGTGAGGAAAACTACATTAGCCTAAGGAAGAAGATGAAAAAGGAAGCCAAAAACTTGATTGCAGGATTGAAGCAAATGGAAAACAAAATTGGAGCGTCTCCACTCCTATATCATGATGACCATCTTTCTGCAGTGATTCAGGTACTTAGAGAAGTTAACACAATTAACGGCACCATCTTCCAATCCCTCCTCATGTTCTTGCAAACCCCAGTATCAAAGGCAAAACAAAGTAAATGGTCACTAGTCTCAAAATTGATCCACCAAGGAGTAATAGCTGGTGAAGAGAATTTGAATGAGCTGGAAAGTGTTGATGAAATCATATTGAGTGACGGATCATCAAATACTGAAAAGATGCAAATTGCACATGAAAAGCTTGGAGCTGTGGAGAAGAGCATTGAAAAGCTTGAGAATTTTTCGGAGTGTGTATTCAGGCGCTTGATCAAATCAAGATTCTCTCTTTTGAACATAATTTCCCATTAGAGAGAGAAGCCATTCTCAAATCCGAAAACCCATGAAAGCCGTCCAATTTTTTACAGGATGTGTGCTAAATGGGATTTAAAATTTTCAATTTACATAATCTATGTACATTACATTGATCAAATTGTATACTTGTACAATGAAATGCAGATAAAGGTTTTACTGTTCAGATCATGATGAGTTTTCTTTCTTTCTTTGCTTTTTCTTCCATGCTTAGGATAATATTCTATTTATATGCAATTTCCAATGGATAAAATGAGAGTCATTTGATACGAGATGCCTATTTCATGAACATAGCAATGTTGCTGTTAAAAACTCACCTGAAGCGTTCGCATTGATGATGCTTAAAAATGTGGTAAAATCTTGCATTTCTTTCTCCTTGCTTTTTCAACTTTCAAGACTTGATCTTTTTGTTATCTTCGTTCCTTCATGTGTGAAAGGCTTGATGGAAGACGAAGAAATCAAAAGCAGAACTTGACGCTCCAATTGAAACAGGGTGCTTAGGGCTTACTAAGGCGGAAATGAGACTTTGGCATTCCGGTATAATATCATCGAGTGCCTGATCGTTTAACAAAATACATAAAGAGTCGTCGCAGTGGTTCTCATCAGATTACTACCGTCGAGTCTTAAGACGGTCGTCTAATGAAACATGGAGACTGTCTCTTGTACATGTTTGAGAACATGCCAATTGTCGTCTTAATGCGTTACATACGTTGCATTTGGACACCATCTTTAATGCAGAAGCACTCTTCAATTTTGATAAAAGTACATCGAATTTAGCTTAACTAATCAGGTTTATGCATCCACAAATTCAGGATTTGCATTTATTTCGGTGCAGCATCTTCTTTTTTGGTTCGAAGAAAAGGACATGATTAAGGCTTAAACAGATACACACTAGCTAGTCGGTGATTCCCCGATGATTAATCGACTTTAACAGAATATCAATTGTAGTGGTTCGATAAGGTTTGTAATTTCTTGGAACACGTAATTATTTACTTTGTTTTCTTTCCAAGATAAACGTGCATTCCCCCAAGCTTCCATGGCACTCCAATGGCCGGCTTGACCCTAGCCATCTTTTGTTTAATGCCACGTGTCAACGGAAGATGTAATATTGACAGCAATTAAGAGCACTTTATGGCCATCAGTTGGTTATCAGTTTGATCATTCGATGCCGCACCCTCCATTTCCAAGTCTAGTAATTTTTGCGGAACCTAAAAAGGAAGAATCATAAAATAACATCCACTTGAGACAAATTAGAGACCCAAAACAGGATTATCTTTGCCAGAAGAGCAGATTATGATTCTTAACCAAGTTGAAATTAACAATACTAATATTGCATTAGGATTCATGGATGGAATGGAGTACTACATATATGATCTGTACGTGACCAAGTACCAAACTTATTGTCCGAAGCTCACAGGATCCTTCAAAGGGAACATGCCACTCGTGCAACATTAAACAAATAGCAGAAACTTTGTCTTTTATGCTAACCACCATATCTCTCTAAATTTTGAACTTGGTGTAACTATAAGCTTCTCGATCTTCCCAGATCTCAAAACATCTTTAGATCTCAAGCCGCACCATATCCACAGAACTTGGGTACCCACACTTCTTTAATATGGTAACCAATTCCTATGAATTGGTCCTTGAAAAAGGACTAAATTGACGGTGCCAATCATGTTGTGAGGGTGCAAAAACAAGAAAAATGAACAGTGAGATACATAGTACCCAAATTACAACCCTCTTATTAAATTAGATCCTTTCTTGACCTTTTTTTTCTTTCACAGGTTATTTTAATTGCTCTTACAGTAAATCTAATCCTCGACTCTTTATTACTGGAGTCAATTCAAATACTAAATAGTTACAAGTCCATTTGTTCTTTCCTGACTTAAAACAATAGTTGGTGTAAGATGTGACAACATAAACCTATACATAGAATATCCCACACTTCCTTCACATGGATTTCACATCGATACCAGGACCTACTCTTTTGTATAAATATATGCATTCACATTGGACAATCCACATAGCCATTGATACATGCACTTGAACATAATCTTTTTCCATGCTAAAGAAAGTAACCATCATGTCTCCTTTCTCTCCAAAGCCTTCTCGTTCTTACAATGTTCGATCAGTTAGCTTTCCGGCAAGATTGCATCCTAGCATGTGTAGACTGGAAGAGGAGTTGAGAAATCTTAGTTCTTTAGAGAAATCAAAACCAGAAGAAAACATCGGTGCTCTCTTGTCCAGTCTTGGAAAGGTTTATAGTTGCATTGTTGATATTCTTGATTTGCAATTGACCCAACAAGCTCTAGCCCAACAACAAAGTGAGAAATGGGTGAATGAAATGTTGGATTATTTGATAAAGTATTTGGATATATGTAACAACACTAGGGATGCTGTTTTGGTTATGAAAGAAACTGAGAGAGAGCTCAATTAGCTCTAAGAAGAAGCAAAGGTGGGGTTGGCGGAGATTTAAGCACTGAAAGCAATGTCAATGCTTACATTTCTTCAAGAAAAATGTGACTTAAGTTTCTGACATCACTGAAGCAAATAGATACCATGTTTGAAGATCAGTCAGCTCTGTTGGATCCAGAGCAGTATCTGTCAGCCATAGTTAGAGTGGTTAGAGAAACAATTCTGATCACAACTTCCATATTCAGTTCTCTGTTGTTGTTCCTGACAGCACCAGTAACCAAGCCAAAGTCAAGTGGATGGAAATTGGTCTCAAAGTTGGTCCATAAAGGGGTGATTGGATGTGAAGGGCAAGAAGAGAACATGAATGGATTGGAGAGTGTGGATGTTGCAGTTAAAAATTTGTTGATTAACAGTTCAAGTATGGATGGTTCAAAGGCACAAAAGATTGAAATTGCTCTAGAAAACCTGGAAGTGTTGGATTGTATCAGGGAAGAAATTGAGAATGAGTTGGAGTGTTTGTTTGGACGTTTGATCCAAACCGGAGTCTCCCTCTTGAATGTATATACTTTGTCTCATTAGATTGCAATTTTAACCCAAATCTGCATCATGTCATCCGCTTTTGTTTTTGAAAGGATCGACTTTTTGTGAAATATTGTTGATATACGGAGCTTTTCCTTCTTCTTTTAGCGCTCATGTTGATGTATTATTGTATAGCTGAAGTAATGTGGAATAAATTTCAATTTCTATACATAAATCAGCTTTCCATATTGTTTAGCACCATACAGTCACACCATACGTACAAATTTCCATCTCTCTAACACTAACTCACTATTTTTGGACAAACAATCCGACTAAAATCCTTTAGAAACGTTAAATTGAACAAATTGTATTATAATTTATATTATTAAAAAAGTAAAAAAATTGGGCCACAATTGCATTGCTTCTACTGGGCTCATGACTTGGACCCACATTGAATTAGATGGGCCAACTCAACTCGTTCTTCATCTCCAGAAGTTCGGCGGCCCAGGTCTTACAACCTCGTGGCATTGAGATTCTTCTTCCATGAATACGCCACGTGTCCCAAGGAACATAACGGCTATGTTTGCAGTGTAAGCCAGCAGAGACAAGAAACCAAAGTCGGCGCCTCTGTGTTTGGGCCCCTCTTTACCGTCCGATCAAACTGCTGAAAATTTCTATAATTTACTCACACTTTATTTCCTTCATTATTTTCTTTAAAGATCAACAAAACCGTTGCGTCACCACTCCCACCTGATCAAAAAAAAGAAACATCCATTACTGTCCTCTCAACAGCCATGACTGTCGCCGGTGTGGCCATTTCACACGCCAGGAAGCTCGTCAGGTTCACTCTCTCCATTATTCGACCTCGCTTTAACTCCTCCAAATGGTACATTTTTGTTTCATCTCTTCTATGGTGGTCAAACTGTGTCCATTTTTGTGTCAATGTGTTTGTGTGTTTATGTGTTGTTTTGAACAGTAAAACGGCGGCGAAGATGGCGGTGGCGAGGATCAAGTTGCTGAGGAACAAGAGGGAGGTGGTGGTGAGGCAGATGAGGAGAGACATTGCTTTGCTTCTCCAGTCTGGTCAGGACG